>ML814019.1:111759-147715 GCA_009831015.1 Picea engelmannii | reverse complement strand
AGCATGGATCAAATATGCTAAAGATAGAAAGTCAAAATTCAGTTTGCAAAAGATATGGAATGATCCCCAAAAATGAGGTCAATCCCAGATTTCATGGTCTTCATCTCTTGTAGAGTCATGGTGCAGTGCAGAATAGCCTTCCATGGCTGAGTGATGACTCTTCCAAGAGATACAAATTCAAATTTGTTGAGGTGAGCAAACATCTTGATTTTCTGCCTTTGTCAAAGGTACCAAAAATGATTGAAACACCTCTTCTTTCCATTATCCATCAAAAATAGCTATTGGATCTGACTTGACAATTCAACAAATGTCTATTTGAAGAGGTTTTAAACCATTCCAACTCAAAAAATATCGATATGGGCAAAAATTCGGTCATTCTAGCAGTGACAGGCTTTCGATGGTTAATCTAGAAGACTCTTGAGTGGATTAACTACCGAAATCTCTGCTTTCGGTGGTTAATGAACAGTCGTCCTATTCGCCTAAAACACCGAAACTTCATCTTTGAGAAAACTTCAAAATTTGCAAAAATGATTACCTTGATTCTTTGTTGAATGTTCAAGGTCTTTTGGACGATGCAGCCCTTGTTCGTGCAGATCTGCGAACTTCAACTAGCTGTGTGGAGGGATCTGGTGTATCTACCATGGTTGTAGCTAAGTTAGCTAGAGTCTCCAAACCGGTTTGCTCCTGTGTTGGCCATTGAGACTCTTTTAATTTCAGACTCAGAATTCTAAGCTATCTGTACAGCTTCATGTTCTCCCTTATCAACACCCTGTTCCTGTCTTTGATCTTGTCATGCTTCTCTTTGAGGGTTTGGTTTATTTTGAAAATCTTTTCATTTCTTTCAGTCAAGTCTATATTAGCCTTTTTAATAACTCTTTCTAAGACTTCCATTTCATAGACTTGTTGCAGGAGTTTATTGATTTTCCGTGCCCTAGATGCTTTAGGCTTACTTGAAGAGGCTTTTTCCAATGGTAGACTGTGTGTCTCTAGAGGAGTTGGTGAAGGTAGGTTGGAACAATCGTCTGCAACTTGTCCAACCTGTACATTACCTTGTGTCTCTGCTAACTCCTGTTCTGGCTCTGAATCACTATAGGGTAGGTTTAAAGGGTTACTTCCTTCAGCAGGGTCCTTGGACTACTCACCCTCAAACTGTAACTTTCTTTTGGTTCTTTTCTTTTTAACAGAGGATGATTCTATCGGATCTCTTGGTGGTGAGATACCCTTCCATTTTCTCTAACTGCTTTTAGGAGTAATAGTCTTCTTAGTGGCAGCCTTTTTACCCTTCTCCTATTGTTGCCAATCAGTCTGGAATTCATTCCAGAAGAGGAAATAGTTCCAATATACCTACCTTTTCTTCAATGACTCTTTGACAATGAGAGTAATGAGTCCTCGATCAAACAATCTACTTGCCACCTTAGTGGGCTTGGCCTTGACCTGTCTAGCCATTTTCGTGAGGGCTTTGTGCAAGTAAAATGGTAAATTGATGGGAGATCTCCCTGTGAAATGATTTAAAAGTTTGAAGTGGTAGAACATGACTCTGTTGTATCTACCTTCACAGGTGATATAGACAAAGATTTCCTTCAGGAGAGATTGTCATTTAGGTTCCAGATAAAACATTGGTATGTCTTTTTTCCATGTAAGATATTTGTGCAGAGGCTATAGGTAGGACCTAAATTCAATGTTTGAAGGTATTGTTGATTTGAACCAACAATCACCTGTTCTGGGAAGACCTGTGAACTCAGCTATGGCTGCCTCATCTACCACAAACTGCTCCTTTCCCACTGTTGTTGTTCTTCCATCATACGAGCTAGCAAAAGTCTCGGACACATGTTGATGAAAATCTGCCAGTTTTTCACAATAGGTATAGACTCCAATCTGCTTGAAGAACTTGGCCACCTCAGGGTGCGCCTCAAGTTACCAAACTCCATCCAACTCAGCCCTTAGAACTGGCCTTGCTTTCGGCATTAGTAAATGTTGACTGTACCTGCAATTAAGGAGAAACTTTGTGCCAAGGAGACAAAGACTCTATGATTTAGGATGACATAGAGTATGACTCATAGAAAAGAAAATGGGACAGGGTGACATAGAGTTTGGATCACAAAGCTCAATCACTAACCGAGTTTAGGCAACAAACTAACTGAAAACATGCCGAAAATTTCGAGTTTCGGTGGGATATACATTTAAATTGAAACAATATGGGTTTTGAACTTACCTGATGACTCGACCTGGATTGATTGGTATGAAAATTGGCTTGAGAGCGATTTGATGGACTTTAACTGCACTCGACAATCACCACAAGAAACAGGATTATGATCTCTGGATATGCGCTTGCTTGATGAAATCACGGGCTCAAGACTCCCGAATTCGAATTGATAATGAATGGAGATCAAATCAGAGATTAACCGGGGTCATAATGGATTGTGTACTCGTGACTGGAAATGGTGAGAGGCTACGTGACTAATCATTTATGTTAGTCGGGAAACATGCATGAATTTCTGTATCTTTTCCGAGTCATAATTTTGAAAAGACAAATGCAATTGAAAGGACAACAGGATATCAATCTTTGGATAGATATAACAAGAACCTGCATATCTTACCACCTTCATGAGATTTCGGCGGTTATGTTTTCATCATTGCGCCAATTGACAACTGGCTCATGCAAAAGCATGGGCTTTTCATTTTTTCCCGTTGAAATCTTTTCGGTAGTTAACCGCGCTTTTGCTTTTCCCTCTTAACTACCGGGAGAAAAGGCTTTCGGTGGTTAATGAGCGCATTTCAGGCTCGCCTAAACCACCGAAACCTGAGATTTTGTCTTTTTCTTGACCAAACCAAATCAAAAGTTCTTTCTGAGCTTATTTACAGAAAATAGACTCTCTAACCTACCTACAAAAATTTAGGAATAAATTTTGGACCACAACCTATCACCTCAAAAGCAAAATTTCCACCAATTTATTTGAGGAGATAACACTGGCTCCTATTGGGGATGAATGTGTTCCTGTGAGGTTTCAAGAACCACAGAACCAATGCCTTTCCTGAAAAGAAAAATAAAAACTATCTGCTAGTATTTCCATTGGGCATGGATTTATTCTGTAAAAATAAAGACTAAAACTAAAATTACAGTGTCCAGGCTTCACAACCTTAGACAAAATAGAGTTTCAAAAATCGCCCATTTATCGGGCCACCGAACATTTCTTCACCTCCCAGATTCTGCAGAATGAATGTGTTGTTGTGCTGTACTTGAGTTATCATGAAAGGGCCGGTCCACAAAGAATCGAACTTGTTATGCTTGCCTTTATCCTGTCTGAGATCATCCCATTTCAGCACCCAGTCACCAACCTGAAAATTATCCATCTTTGCCTTTTTGTAAAAAGTATCTTTGATCTTGATTTGATGAGCCTCTGATCTGTCCACTAACTATTCGCAGGCATGATGCAATTCCACCAAATCAAGCATTCTTCTTACCATATCATTCGACTCGGTTTTCTCTTCCTGAAAGAATCTAGCCACTGGTAAAATTAACTGAACAGGAAAAATGGCATCAGTTCCATAGACCAATTTGAATAGAGAGGTTCCTATGGACTTTTTGATAGTTACTTTGTCTACCCACAGAGAAAATTCCAGTTTAGAATCCCAATTCTTTTTATTTTCCTCTAATAGTTTTCTGATGATTTTGATTAAGCTCTTATTGGATGATTCGGCCAGGCCATTACCTTGAGGGTAGTAGGGGGTCGAATGTACCAACTGGACGCCCATTGATTCAGAAATTTCTACCAATGCCTCTACTTTGAATGTTGTTGCATTATCTGTTACCAACCTTTTGGGACAGTCGAATCTGCTCAAGATATTTTCATAAAGAAACTTCATGACAACCTGGTGAGTGGCATTCCTGGTGGGAATTGCCTCTATCCATTTTGTAAAATAATCTATGGCTACTAAGATCCACTTATGTTGACCACTAGACAAAGGATTTATCTCACCTATAAAATCTAAACCCCATTGTTAAAAAGGGCCATTCACTACTATAGGTCTCAGGGGAAAATATTTTAGTTGTTGTTTTCCTGTAAATATTTGACATTTATCACAAGCTTTGATGAAGGCACACACATCTGAGAAAAGAAAAGGCCAATAGTATCCAACCCTTAGAATTTTATGAACAATTGTCTTCCAGTAATGATGAACTCCACAAACACTTGAGTGAAACTGATGTATAACTTCCACTAACTCTTCTTTGTCTAAACATCTGAGTAGCAAACCAACAGGGTCTTTCCAATATAACAGATTATTGTAAATGCAAAATTTGATGGCTCTGAGCTTAAGGGCTCGGGCTTGAGTCACACTGAGTTCAGGAGGAACTTCTAGCTTTTTCAAAAAATGTATAATACCTAAGTACCATTCACAAGAAGACAAGTGCTCTGCCACTTGTTGATTGTTATGTTGTCCATCTGCTGCCAGCTCCGTCTACAAATTCACTAAATTTTCTCCGATGAAATTTATGTCCAGCAGCTCATGATTTTCCTCCGTTAAAAGCTTAGAAAGGCCTTGGCCTTTTACCAATTTGGTGGGCTTTACTTCAATGTTGAACTCGATCAACTTTGCAATCCATTTAGCTCTCTTTCCATCAATATCAGGCTGAGTCAAAACATCTTTCACGGAGGGTGAAGGAACATATGCAATGACTTTTGAGCGGAGGATATAAATTCTGAAAGCTTTTAAAGATTTTATGAGAGCATAGGTTTGTTTTTCAATAGGTTCATACCTTAATTCAACATCTCTGAGTGTTTTGCTGAAGAAAGCAACTGGGTGATCCATATTGTCATCATCTTTCTGTAGCAGGACTGCTGCCACTGTGTCATAAGAAGCAAAGGAAAAAATGTAGAAAATTTTGCTGTAATCCGGACTGATCAGAGTCGGGGATTCCATGATAGCCTGTTTGATATCTTGAAATGAATTCCTTGCGTTGTCTATCCATTTTATCTCAAACCCCTTTTTCAGCATACATGTTATGTGTTTTACTAACTCGACAAAATTTGGAACAAATCTTCTAACAAAATTAATCTTACCGAGCAGCGATTGAATATCCTTTTTTGACCTTGGCAAGGAAAGCCTCTAAATTGCTTCCACCTGAGCTGGATCAATTTTAACACCTTCTGCTGAGACAATGTGGCCTAAGAGCTTACCTTTCCTGAGAGAAAAATGGGACTTTTTGGGATTCAATGAGATTCTGAACTGCCTGCACTTCAAAAACACTCTTTTTAAATGCTTTAGATGCTCCTCATGATTGCTGGAATAAACTGTGATGTCATCAATATATATGACGACAAACTTGTCCTTCTCACCCACGAAATCTATGTCCATGGCCATTTCAAATGTGGACCCAACATTCATTAATGACGCAGATGCCACCTCTCTGTCTTGATAGAGTCTCTGCGCTGACCTCTCGGTCTTAAGGATCGTTCATCTATCTTCCTGAGCCGAAGTCGCTCTTTCGATTCCCACTGGAATCTCTATTAAAATTCGTTTCATAGGTCCTTCCTTTTCCTTCACGGCCCGAATGCGACCGTGAACATTTTCCCCATAGGAAATGCAAACTTCGGGTGTCGGGGTTTCTTAATTCTAGATGTCACGAGAACCATTGTTCTCGTGATCTCCCGATCACTGATCTTTCAATATGCCGATGCAACTCTTTCTCGGAGACTAACCCTTAGGGCTAAGTCTTGGCCGACACGATCACTACACATAAAACCACGGCTCTATTTTTGGGGTCGTGCAACCCAAGCGCTCAACCTCTCGTCCACTGGACCCCCGAAATACCGATCCATGAAACGCCAATGCGCCGAAACGCTTTAATAGCCTTTATCCCCCATGGCTATTTCCTGGTCCATGTGACCACTATTCCACATGACCGAGTCCTATGTCTTCCACAATTTCGGGCTTTTAAATGCTGAAACACATGGACACTTTGTCCTCAAGATTCTCGATCCTCCGAATCCCGATTTCCCGATATGACGTCAGCTAAGAAACCCCTTTCGGATTTCACGATTCAAATGCTCCGAACGTCTTGTCCTCATGATTCACGAAACGCCGAATCTCGATATGCCGATGGACTCTCCCCTTTCGGGATTTTTCCCGAAGGCCTCGATTTCTGCCATGCATCCCCTCAAGATGGACGGCCCACATCCATTTCGCGATTTCGCGAAACCAAATGCTGAAATGTCTCGGCATCTTGTCCCTTTGATCCCCGAAATCCCAACATGCGAAATGTCAACAGACTCTCAGTCTATGCCACGTGTCCCAACCAATGGATATCTCAGATCTGTTTCGAGGTTTTCATCCTAGAGATTCATGATCCCCTGTCATTGAGACTTTCTATATCCCAATATGAGAAACTCCGATGGCAAATTCCTTTCGGGACTCTTACCTTGCAGTGTCCCGACCTCTCGACGTCAGAACCCCAATTTCCCGAATGTTGATTTCTCGATGTTCGGACACCTTTCGGGACTTTCGTCCTCATGTTTACGAAGTTTAAACCTTGTGCAGCTCCTATCGGATCCAACGGCTGACGGGTAATTGGAACAAGATCCGACGGTCCAGATCGTTTCTCTTGTGCGCTCCTCTGTTGCACTGCCTCCTGGACGTGAGAACCTTTCAACGATCCAGATCTATCCGAATGGATCTAATGATAGTTGTTTCTCCTCTCGAGATTTTGCGCGTTCTTCCCAGACTTGGAAGAATTCCAATTTCTCAAAGGCCTCAACCTTTGCCTTCTTTCTTCTGCTGCAGATGGAGAATTTGGATGCCCTCCTGGCTATCCTTTGCTCAAGAAACCTCTTGCTGAGTCTATAGGGTATTCAACAACCCTGTGAAGATCCTTCAGTGGACTCTTCTTCAAAATCACAGAACCCAACAGAGTTCTTTTTTTTCTTGTGCCTATCTGCACATCTACTCAATGCCCTCCTGGCAGAGTGTCTTCTCACAGAACATCCAACAGTTCTGTCCTCTCCTGTGCAACCTATGCACCTGCTCAATGCCCACCTGGCAGAGCTCTACAAAAATCCTTAGTGATTCTATCTGCAACTGTGTTTTCTCCTACACAGCCTTGCCTCCAAGGTATTCAGCAACCTTGAGGTCTTCCTCTGAGTTGTTGATTTCAACTTCTGTGCCCACCTGGCATGTCTCTGTCTAACTCCACAGAGTTCAGAAATGCACCCTCTGTGCACGGCTATCAGAACCCGCAGCATTCTGTCACACCCTCCTGGTGTGAAGCCTCAAAGATCTCTCAATCTTGAAGAAAAAACAACTCATGCAAATGCATAAACATAACATACATTCACAGCATATAAAGAACACTCACAGACATTCATTCAATACCAGAAATATGCAGGAAAAACTATTGTTTTTATTAAATGGAAAATGCCTGTTTGTACAAGGTGTTCCTGAGCACAGCCTGTAACAAGGTCTCGACTCTTTCTCTTCTTCTCTCTACTCGCAGACCCTCTACCATGAGATACAATTACCCTCCAAAGATATTTTACATGAGGAGGCTCTTAGAGCGCTTCCCTCCAACCTACCTATCCTATTCAATAGCATTGAATGGGTTGTCTAGTCCACAAATCGGATCTAGATATTAGCCTTACAATCATTAAAGGCCTACCTACTCTAATGCCTACACAAAGGCACAACTCCATGGCTCAACAGCCTACAACATTAATTACATTCAAATTCAAAATTGAAGATGAGGGTTGCACCTCTCTTCAACCTTGAATGCACGCGCTGACGTGGCTAGCTGGCTGATGTGGAGAGATGCTCCTGCATCAATTAATCCGAATGGAATTTTGGCATACATAAAGGTACCCCAAGGAGTAGTAAATGTAGTCCTCTCTTGGTCATCGGGATGGACAGAAATCTGGTTATAGCCGGAAAAACCATCTAGGAAAGACATAACAGTAGTGTCTAAAATTCTTTGCAGCAAATGTTCCATTTTAGGTAGGGGATAGTTGTTTTTATTAGAGCATCTGTTTAAGTTTCTAAAGTCCACACATAACCTGACCTCACCATTTTTCTTTGTCACTATTACTAGATTTGCAATCCATTTGGAGTATCTCAAAGGGATTATGATCTTAGCATCAAGAAGCTTTTTGATTTCTCTTTCAATCATAGGCAAAAGAAGAGGACTGATAGGTCTGAGCTTTTGTTTGAAAGGGATGGTGTCCTTCTCAAGAGGGATCTTGTGTCGAATGATATCAGGGTCATAAGTCTTCAGATCACTATATTTCCAAGCAAAAACATCAGAAAATTATTTCAAAATGTTGCAATATTCGGACTTCTGATCAACAGTCAAATCAGAGGATAGATTTATGAATTTAGGTTGCCTTTCACTTCGTATGTTGTGCTTATGAACAATAGGATCTTTCTCCTTTTTGTTTGGCTTGTAGAGGACATCGTTGTGATCAAATATCTTTTCAAGAGGTACCAAACCTCGAGGTATATAATTGTTAGGTAGCTGAACAATATCATGCTGACCCAATTTTTGTTTTAGCTTAGGCTTCTGGGATTCCTCTACATTTATATTCTGCTGGTCAACATGCATATCAGAAAACTCATCTACCACTTGAAGAAATCTATTAAGTTCATCATCATCCTCAAAAAATTTCCAGTATTTAATATTGTCGGGCAAAGATGGCCTATATTTGACTTGGATTTCATAACTGAGCCTGGGGGGCATGGGAGGAATAAGCATGCTAGCTGAAATAGCAAGGGAATTGGACAGATGATTCATATCCCTGGGTATATAAGAAATCTCAAAAATGGAAAAAGAATCTCTAATTTTCCATACCTCATCCCTGTAGGATTTCAATCTGACATGCTTTGCTTGGACGGTACTGTTTACTTGTTGTATGATGAGATCCACATCTCCGAACACCTTTAAACATTTTATCTCCATCTCCTTAGCTGAATTTAATCCCAACAGCAAGGCCTCATACTCTGCTATGTTGTTAGTAGTTCTGAAATCAAGCTTAAAAGACAAATGTATAGCCTCCTTTGAAGGAGAAATCAAAACTACCCCTGCACCTGCTGAATCTTTGGTACTGGCCCCATCAAAATACATGGTCCAAACTGAAACGCTCTTATCATCAGTTTGTTGTTCAGTGGGCTTCACAAGATGCATAGGAGTTGATTGAGAATCATCTATTTGAAGAATGCATGAGCCAAAATCTGTATCCACAACATAAATAGGATGATTTACAGAATTTTTTGCATCGCTGATGATGTAGGCAAGTTGATTCTCTCTGTAAATTATTTTTAGCTCTCCTCCAAACACTGGGATCGTAGCATACGAAAGATCCATCTGCAAGGTACCTCCTAACCTTTTGCTCCATGGATGAGACAAGAGGAGTCCGAACTTGGGTGGGATATCAGCAACCACCACATCCATTACCATGCTTCTCATTGACAATTGGGCAAGGTTTATAACAAGGTCTTTTATGAGGCTAAGGCATCTGACTTTCCTAGAGTCAAACAAGAAGAGATCATGATATGGTTTGGTGACCTCAAGCCCAATATCATCCATCACTGCTTTGGGCATAAGATTATGTGATGCTCCTGAATCAAGCAAGCAGTTGTGGAGGATCTTATCATGGACATTTAGGGATATATAGAATGGTGGACAAGAATCATCTCGGTCTTCTATCATAGGCCCTATAGTTACTGTTGGCTTGTCATCTTGTAGGTTTACAAAATCAACAGATGAAGAGGTCTTCAGTTCAAGGGACTTTAGGATGGCAGACTTAAAGATATCGTTCTTCATGAGTTCGGTTAATGACATAGGTATCTTTACTTTCTGAATTTCTGATTCAAAATTAAAAGAGAAAGCTGATTTATCAGAAGCTTTTACCTCGTTGGAAGGAGCTTTGAGAATGACTTGCTCCTTGGATATGGGTTTTGTTTGCTTCTACTGTTGTTTTGCAAGAGTGGAGATCTGTTTTACAGGAGCAGCAGGCTGCTTGGCAGCAACTTCTTTATTCTTCATAGGAGCAGCGAGCAATGGTTTAGGGGAAGCATTTTTGGATCTTAAATTATAACCTTTCTGATCATCCGTCAGGTAGACAGATTCTTCAATAATTGCCTCATGAATTTGCTTGTCCATCAGGGCTTCTTCGTAATCTACTTGTGTCAAAAAGGAGGAATCATTTTCATCACCAAAACAATTTATCTCATCTTCTTCTTCAACTTCATCATGAGATGGTTGTTGTTCTTCTTCTAACATTGCATTTTGAAAAGGGGGTCTGATTCTATGATCATCAGCTGCATTCTTGTCTCTCTGAAGGATCTGGACTTATTGATTGTTCCTTCTATAAGGGAAAGCATTCATATTTCTCAGGACAAAATCATTTGGCTCTTTTGTCCTTGCTGGTTGCTGATTCTGGATCTTCAGTGTTGACATTTCAGATGTCAAGTTGTCCAACATCTTTGCCATCTTTGCCAGTTTACTATTAAAAGAAGAAGGTGGATCAACAACATACTTCTTTCTATTGACCTTTCCTTTGAGCTTCTGAGATGCCATAATGTTTGATTAAACTTCGAGGGAAGCATCTTGCATTAAAGCAAGTGTGGCTGATCTTCTTTCTTTGAGGATTAGACAAAAATCTGGATCAGAGGCAGCAGAGAATGTGATCTTTGTCGATGCATAACTTGGTTTGATCTCTGCAGTGATCTTGCCAAACATTCTATTAAACCTTTTGATGAAGTCTAAGACCGACTCTCCATCTTCTCTCCTTAAGTTTCCAAACTCAGAGATGTAATATAGTAGATCTCTTCTTTATCCCCAGTGTTTTAAGAATACCTCATCTAGTTGTTCAATACCTGTGACTGAATTTTCCGGTAGCTCTTTGAACCATTTCCGGGCTTGGCCATCCAAACTTTGAACAAAAACTCTGGTCCACACATCTTCTTCTGAAATGTTAATATTTTCAGCATAAGTATAAAAAGCTTCAATATGTTCTTCAGCAGTATCATCCCCCGCTCCGGTAAACTTTGGAATATGTTTATGATAATCTCCAGTTGGCATAGCAGATAAGGGATTGGGAAAGACAAGTGGAGCATACTTATTTGCCAAAATCTATTCCATCTTGGTTAAAGGGGCATCCATGGCAGTCTTGGGGGTTGATACAAAAGAAGAATTTGTAGGAGATGAAGGTTGAGATGGGATGATTGTGTTTAAATAAAATGGTTGTCTCACTTCACTTTGAGCAGAATTTTCAGAAATGGGTGAAAAATAAGAGGCCTTATAAAACTAACCAAGCAACAAGGCTAAGCTTTCTTCTCCCTTAGAGGACAGATCATGTAAAATATCTTCAAGAACAGGTAGATTAGTATGAGTGTAGAAAACACCTTATGTAGGCTTGGTGGGTGAGGAATTCAAAGAAGATGATGAAGAGGTTTCTTTTTGTTGAGGGGACTCTGTAATTATCTCTTTAAGATTGGATGAAATATCATGCTCAAGAACAGAGTCAGTAACATTAGAGGAAAGTGAAGGTTCCTCTACTTTTAATATTTCAGATAAACTTTCAATCTCCTGAGGACTATGAGTTTCAACAGCAGGGGATTCAACTAGAGGCCTTTTAGATATGAAAGAAGAAGTGTCGGTTTGAATACCTGAATTTGATTTCTTTGCAGATCCGGAAGCCTGTCTTTGTAAAGATTTTCCCTTACTGATGATCTTCTCAGGGTCAGGAACTGGTGTTGTTAGTGGGCCTTCTTGGTTCGCCCTGGTGTGAGCTCTTTTTGGAGCCACTTCGATTCAATGGAGTTGCCAAATAGATAGTTACAAGACAAATGATGTCCAGGCTTTGTCTATCATCAAAGATGGATCTTGTCGTCTCCCAAGGAAGCTGAGCTTTGATCTCCTCTCCTCGGAAACGACTCCAATTTGTTATCACTCCAGGAACTCTCCTAGGCTGTAAGTCAGAGATGCCTGGTAACTTAATCTTTTGGTAATTGTTTTCTCAATAATAAGTGTGGGTTTGGATCAAGTCGGATGACTAAATCATTTCTCACTCAAAACATGCATGAACACATTTAGAAGGACAAGGCTTTCAACCATAAATGTTCATAGAGATTATAAATAAGGGATGTATGGAGAAATAACTATTATATCAGTAGAATCACATATAAAGCATATATGAATGGCCAATTACAATAATCATAGGAATATTTGCAAAGTTTAACTTATGAATGCAATGATAAGATGACAGTTATCGGGCATAAACAAGCATAACAACATGAATATAATATCCAAGTGCAAGTATAGAATAGATAAGAAGATGAAATCTGAACAAGTTATGGAAAAAGAAGCTTGTATTACTTAATATGAAAATGAGAAGTTTGAGTACATAATATGAAAAAAGTCTCCAAAGTCGAACCCTTAGTTCCTATTCTACCTTTAGATTTATAGCTTTACAATGCAGTTTTGAGATCCTAAAAGCATGGATCAAATATGCTAAAGATAGAAAGTCAAAATTCAGTTTGCAAAAGATATGGAATGATCCCCAAAAATGAGGTCAATCCCAGATTTCATGGTCTTCATCTCTTGTAGAGTCATGGTGCAGTGCAGAATAGCCTTCCAAGACTGAGTGATGACTCTTCCAAGAGATACAAATTCGAATTTGTTGAGGTGAGCAAACATCCTGATTTTCTGCCTTTGTCAAAGGTACCAAAAATGATTGAAACAACTCTTCTTTCCCTTATCCATCAAAAATAGCTATTGGATCTGACTTGACAATTCAACAAATGTCCATTCGAAGAGGTTTCAAACCATTCCAACTCAAAAAATATCGATCTGGGCAAAAATTCGGTCATTCTGGCAGTGACAGGCTTTCGGTGGTTAATCTAGAAGACTCCTAAGTGGATTAACTACCGAAATCTCTGCTTTCGGTGGTTAATGAATAGTTTTCTTGTTCGCCTAAACCACCAAAACTTCATCTTTGAGGAAACTTCAAAATTTGCAAAACGGATTACCTTGATTCTTTGTTGAATGTTCAAGGTCTTTTGGACGATGCATCCCTTGTTTGTGCAGATCTGCGAACTTCAACTGGCTGTGTGGAGGGCTCTGGTGTATCTACCATTGTTGTAGATAAGTTAGATAGAGTCTCCAAACCAGTTTTCTCCTGTGTTGGCCATTGAGACTCTTTTAATTTCAGCCTCAGAATTCTAAGCTGTCTATACAACTTCATGTTCTCCCTTATCAACACCCTTTTCCTATCTTTGATCTTGTCATGCTTCTCTTTGAGGGTTTGGTTTATTTTGAAAAGCTCTACATTTATTTCAGTCAAGTCTGTATTAGCCTTTTTAATAACTCTTTCTAAGACTTCCATTTCATAGACTTGTTGCAGGAGTTTATTGATTTTCCGTGCCCTAGATGCTTTAGGCTTACTTGAAGAGGCTTTTGCCAATGGTAGATTGTGTGTATCTGGAGGAGTTGGTGAAGGTAGGTTGGAACAATCGTCTGCAACTTGTCTAGCTTGTACATTACCTTGTGTCTCTGCTAACTCCTGTTCTGGCTCTGAATCACTATAGGGTAGGTTTAAAGGGTTACTTCCTTCAGCAGGGTCCTTGGACTGCTCACCCTCAAACTGTAACTTTCTTTTGATTCTTTTCTTTTTAACAGAGGATGATTCTATCAGATCTCTTGGTGGTGAGATACCCTTCCGTTTTCTCTGACTGCTTTTAGGAGTAATAGTCTTCTTAGTGGCAGCCTTTTTACCCTTCTCCTGCTGTTGCCAATCAGTCTGGAATTCATTCCAGAAGAGGAAATAGTTCCAATCTACCTGCCTTTTCTTCAATGACTCTTTAACAATGAGAGTATTGAGTCCTTGATGAGAGAATCTACTTGCCACCTTAGTGGGCTTGGCCTTGACCTGTCTAGCCATTTTCGTGAGGGCTTTGTGCAAGTAAAATGGTAAATTGATGGGATATCTCCCTGTGAAATGATTTAAAAGTTTGAAGTGGTAGAACATGACTCTGTTGTATCTACCTTCATAGGTGATATAGACAAATATTTCCTTCAGGAGAGATTTCCATTTAGGTTCCAGATAAGACATTGGTATGTCTTTTTTCCATGTAAGATCTTTGTGCAGAGGCTGTAGGTAGGACCTAAATTCAATCTTTGAAGGTATCGTTGATTTGAACCAACAATCACCTATTCTAGGAAGACCTGTGAACTCAGATATGGCTGCCTCATCTACCACAAATTGCTCCTTTCCCACTGTTGTTGTTCTTCCATCATACGAGCTAGTAAAAGTCTCAGACACCTGTTGATGAAAATCTGCCAGTTTTTCTGAATAGGTATAGACTCCAGTCTGCTTGAAGAACTCGACCACCTCAGGGTGCACCTCAAGGTACCAAACTCCATCCAACTCAGCCCTTAGAACTGGCCCTGCTTTCGGCATTAGTAAATGTTGATTGTACCTGCGATTAAGGAGAAACTTCATGCCAGGGAGACAGAGACTCTATGATTTAGGATGATAGAGAGTATGACTCATAGAAAAGAAAACGGGACAGGGTGACACAGAGTTCGGATTGCAAAGCTCAATCACTAACCGAGTTTAGGCAACAGACTAACTGAAAACATGCCGAAAATTTTGAATTTTGGTGGTATATACATTTAAATTGAAACAGTATGGGTTTTGAACTTACCTGATGACTCGACCTGGCTTGATTGGTATGACAATCAAATTGAGAGAGATTTGTTGGACTCTAACTGCGCTCGGCGATCACCACGAGAAACGTGATTATGATCTCTGGATATGCGCTTGCTTGATGAAATCATGGGCTCAAGACTCCCGAATTCGAATTGATAATGAATGGAGATCAAATCAGAGATTAATCGGGGTCATAATGGATTGTGTACTCATGACTGGAAATGGTGAGAGGATACGTGACTAATCATTTCTGTTTGTCGGGAAACACGCATGAATTTCTGTATCTTTGCCGAGTCATAATTTTGAAAAGACAAATGTAGTTGAAAGGACAACAGGATATCAATCTTTGATTAGATATAACAAGAACCTGCATACCTTACCACCTTCATGAGCTTTTGGCAGTTATGTTTTCATCATTGCGCCAATTGACAACTAGCTCGTGCGAAAGCACGGGCTTTTCATTTTTTCCCATTGAAATATTTTTGGTAGTTAACCGCACTTTTGCTTTTCCCTCTTAACTACCAGGAACAAAGGCTTTTGATGGTTAATGAGCGCATTTCAGGCTCGCCTAAACCACCGAAACCTGAGATTCTATCTTTTTCTTGACCAAACCAAATCAAAAGTTCTTTCTGAGTTTGTTTACAGAAAATAGACTCTCTAACCTACCTACAAAAATTTAGGAATAAATTTTGGACCACAACCTATCACCTCAAAAGAAAAATTTCCACCAATTTATTTGAGGAGATAACACTTCAGACATCAATTTTTAGAGGTTACTTAGGAAACATATCAAAGTACCTATGGTAAAATTTGAGGTTTTGGTTCATTATACTTTCAACTATATAGACTATGGAAGACATGGTTTTTTACTCATCCTGAATTCAGTTTTAAATGAGTCATATTGGTATTTTCTCTATAACTCTTTTTACGAGAGGTCTTAGATAGTGAATTTTTTTCAGACTTAGGAAACATCGTATAGTACAAGTGGTCAACTTTTCAAGTTTTGTTTCAATAAATTTTTTGAGATATCATCTATGGATGTTAGGGTTTGTGACTAGTCCTAAAATTAGTCTCAAAAAAGTCATTTTGTTTTTTATTTTCACTATAAAACTTTTTCGGTGAAGTTTTAGACTCTGAAATTTTCATAATATTGAGGAGACATAGCGAACCACATGTGGAAATTTTTTTATATTCTAAATAATTACAATTGATAAGATATATCTTGTGGAATTTTATTTTTTTTACCAAGTCTGAAATTAGTCTTCAACAAGTCATTTTGGTACTCTTGATATAAATTTTTATCAGTAAAGGTCTAGAATGAAATTTTTAGGAGTTTAATAAATCTTATAAGATTACTGCAAGATGAAATTTCAGACTCGGAGGGGTTCAAATTTCAAGGATATAAATTAGGACAAAGGTCAACCATCCAAAAAGTCTCTATATTAGGGTTTCAAAAGGTATGTAACTTACAATTGGCATTTTGTTTATTGGAAGATCTATTTTTGGTGATCCATAATTCCTGATAAAGAGGAAACAGAGGAAAAATATTATTTTATCCAATGGAAAGAGGTCCTTCAATACTTTCTACTCCTAGTAAACCTCTAGAGAGCTCACACATGACATTTAAAGAAAATGAATACTTTGAAAATAGGTTATCCCTGTTGAAGAACGACGTTGATGAAATGAGTGGTGGTATGCTGAAACACATGGATTTCTCACGTTCGCAGGAAACACTTGAAAATGAAATGGAAATCTTGATGTATAAGAAGATGGAAGAATTGTAAAATTCCATCCCAACCATCTCGTTACATACCCTGGATGAGATATTTTCTCAAGAAGATGTCAAGACACAAGGAAATCATGTAAATGTTGAGGAAATAAATATTGAGCCCCAAAATCATGATTATTCATCAATTCAAGATCCACATCATCTAGGTTTCAATGTGGCACCAAGGAACTACTTCATTCCAAAAATCTATATGAGGAAGTTTGATAGTAAAGACCCTATAACATGGATATTCCAAATGGATAAATACTTTTATGTACACCAAGTTCCTGGCTTACAAAGGGTACTGATTGCATCCTTGTATATAAAAAATGATCAATTCTTTTGGTATCAATGACTTTGTGAAATAAAAAAGAATTATATATCCCTTGGTCCATTTTTATGGATGAATTGATATCACATTATGGGGATATTAAGATAAATACATTCTTTATCCAATTGGTAAGTATTTGAAAAAAAGGTCCAATTATTGAGCACATTCAACAATTCCAAAAGCTTTGTCTCTAGGTAAAGAACATTCCTAAGGAAAATTTGTTAGATATCTTTATGGGCACATTAAAAGAGAACATTCAACATGAGGTGCACATTTTTGAACCTAAATCCCTAGAGAAAGATTTCAATATGGAAAGGAAAGTGGAAAACAAAAACATGGCTACTAGAAGGTTGGACACTAGAANGCTTACAAAGGGTACTGATTGCATCCTTGTATATAAAAAATGATCAATTCTTTTGGTATCAATGACTTTGTGAAATAAAAAAGAATTATATATCCCTTGGTCCATTTTTATGGATGAATTGATATCACATTATGGGGATATTAAGATAAATACATTCTTTATCCAATTGGTAAGTATTTGAAAAAAAGGTCCAATTATTGAGCACATTCAACAATTCCAAAAGCTTTGTCTCTAGGTAAAGAACATTCCTAAGGAAAATTTGTTAGATATCTTTATGGGCACATTAAAAGAGAACATTCAACATGAGGTGCACATTTTTGAACCTAAATCCCTAGAGAAAGATTTCAATATGGAAAGGAAAGTGGAAAACAAAAACATGGCTACTAGAAGGTTGGACACTAGAAGTTATAGAGAGCACCATGTTCCCTCTCCTAATCTAACTCAACCAATAAGGTTATAACCTCAACAAATGGATGAAAGAAGAGAAATATATTATGTTTTAATTGTGACAATAGGTATAGTAAGGGGGATAAATATGGTGAGAATAAATTGTTCTACATAGACTGTGAAGAGGAAGAAGATAAAGAATTTGAACCATCACAAGATCTATATCTTGAAGAGACTGCTCCAATGATATCTTGTCATGCATTGGATGACATCGATACTCCACAAACCCTCAAGATACAAGCATACATCAAAAAGAAAAAGGTAATAATGTTGATTGACTTTGGTAGTACCCATAACTTCATCAATTACAAATTATCAAAAGATCTCAATTTCTTTGTATTTAGAACAACATAGTTTCAAGTAATGATTCCAAATGGATTTGCTATAAATTTTTCTGGGAAGTTCCATAGTATTAATCTCAATATGGGGGAGTATTTTTTGTATAGTCCCATGATTATGATGCAAATGAGTGGTGTTGATGTTGTATTAGGGGTCCCATGGTTATAATCATTAGGAATAGTGGCCCTTAATTTTCAAGATCTTTTCATGAGATTTTCCTGAGAAGGAAAGTAAATTGAGCTTGGAGATATCTAAAGGAAACCCTATAAGGTGACAATATCTAATAGCTTGAAAAAATTACTCAAAAATGGACACCATGGTATAATTTCACAATTTTTCTCACTAGATGTTCAAACATCTATTTCCTTTTCTCTAGTGGATCTCCAAATGGTTAGAAACAACCATTCCAAGGTATTTGGAGAGATGCCTAAGGATATTCCACCTGCTTGAGATCATGGTCATGTTATTCATTTTCAACCTTCAAGTGTACCACCTAACATTAGGCGCTACATGTATCCATATGCAGATAAGAGTGAGATTGAACGTATGATCCAAGAAATGTTAGAGGTTAGTGTCATTCAACCTAGAAAAAAATATTTCTCTTCACCAGTAGTGATGGTTATGAAGAAGGATGGTTCATGGTGTATGTGTCCATAAGATAGATGGCTCAACAAAATGACCACCAAATATAAGTTTCATATTTATGTCATTGATGAGTTATTAGATGAATTAGATGGAGAAAAATTCTTTACTAAGTTGGATCTTTGTTCAAGCTATCATCAAATCATAATACGAAAGGAATACATTCCCAAAACAAACTTTAGAACACATGAAGGTCATTATCAGTTTTTAGTTATGCCATTTAGATTTACTAATGCACCTTCATCATTTCAAAACTTGATGAATTCTATTTTCAAACCCTTCCTTAGAAAATTTGTGTTAGTATTTTTTTATGACATACTAATATACAACAAATCATGGGAAGAGCATGTACAACATGTTGACAAAGTATTACAACTTTTGGAAGATAATTTTGTTTATGAAAATCCCTCCAAGTGTGCCTTTGGGGTTCTAGAAGTAGAATATTTGGGTCACATTGTATCTCATGTTTAGGTGTAAAAGTGAACTCTAGGAAAATTAAAGATATGAAGGAATGGCCAATTCCCAAAACATTGAAGAAACTTGGAGGACTCTTAGGATTGACAGGATATTACCACAATTTTATCAAGAATTGTGGTCAAACATTGGCACCTATAACAACATTATTAAATAATGAAGCATTTTATTTGACTCAAGAAGCAACCAAATATTTTGAAAAATATAAGGAGGGTATCTATACAACTCCTTTCCTAGCCACACCTAACTTCACAAAAACATTTATTGTGGAGTGTGATGCATCAAGAAATAACATTGGTGCTTTTTTAATACAATAACTAAATCCCCTTGCATTTAAAGCAACCAACTTAAAGAAAAAAACTTACTCAAACCCGTTTATGAAAAGGAGCTGTTGGCCATACTATGTATGCAGTTAATACATGACACCCTTTCCTAATAGGAAGTCAGTTCAAAGTAAAAGAAAATCATGATATTTTTATGTACTTCTTGGAATAACGATTATATTCAGAAGAACACAACCAATGGGTTACAAAGATGATAGGTTATGACTTTGAAATTATATAAAATAAAGGAAAACATAATATTGTGGCAAATGCACTCTCAAGGAAAGAAGAAGAAACACATGGTTTACTATGTGTTATTTCTATTCCAAAATATGATTGGGCGGAAGAATAAAGGATAGAATGGAAGAAATATCAAGAGGTATGAAAGATCATTGAACAACTACAAGAGGGCCCCAATACATTAGATAAATTTGTATGGACGAATGATTTTCTATGGTATCATGATATCCTATATTTATGTAAGAATTCCCAACTCAAATAGTACATCCTTCTAGAATTTCACACTTCTCGTATAGGAGGACATTCAGAGGTCTTGAAAAGTTACCACAAGATCAAGAAGGATTTTTTTTGGCAAGGTCTTAAAACTGATGTTCACCAGTTTGTGTCTAAATGTGTGGTATGCCAATAAAACAAGGGAGAAACAATCAAGATGTTAGGTCTCCTACAACCGTTAAATATACCAAGTCAAAATTGGAATGAAGTTCCAATGGATTTTCTTACAGGTTTACCCAACTCTGAAGGAAATAATGGCATCATGGTAGTAGTGGATCGACTGGAAAAGTATACCCATTCTTTCTCTCTTTCTCATTCTTTTAAAGCAAGTACAATAACTGCAACATTCATGGAAATAGTTCAAAAGCTACATGGAGTCCCCAAGATTATTGTAAGTGACAGAGATCTAATTTTAACTGGAATTTTTTGAATTGAATTATTTTATGGTTTGGGTACTCAAATTGCTCACAAATCATCTTACGATCCTCAATCTAATGGGTAAATTGAGATTGTGAATACATGTTTAGAAGTTCATCTTCATTTCTTTGCATCTAATAAATAGACACAATGGGTCAACTAGTTTACCTTGGCAGAATGGTGGTACACCACATCCTTCCATACTTCATAAAAAATATTTGTATTTCTATCACTTTATGGATATCATCCTCCATCCATCACATATCCTTTGAAAGGGACTGTAAAGGTTTATGGAATTGAGGACCACATAGGGAACCAACAACATGTTCTCAAACTATTGAAGGAAAACTTGGTTATGGCACAAAATAGGATGAAACAAGAAGCAGATCAACATCACAATGAAAGGGAATTTGAAGTGGGGGATTGGGTATTTTTGAGGATATAACCATATAAACAAATATCCCTCAAGCAACAAAATAAGAAAAATAAATTAACACCTAAATATTATCGCCCCTATAAGTTGTTGCAAATGATTAGAATTATGTATTAAAAATTGGAGTTTCCTCCATATTCACTTATACATCCAGTATTCCATGTTTATTGCTTAAAGAAGGTAATCAATGAGAAGATCCTAGTACAAACTATTTTACCAAATATTAATGAAGAAGGGAAAAGCATACTAAGACAAGAAACAATCCTTGAAACAATGATTAAGTGGCTGCAAAATCGAGATATTACTGAGTACCTCATTAAATGGAAGAAGCTACCAGTGGAAGAAATGACATGGGAAGATGATCCATTCATGCAAAAACACCAGCAATTAGTCAATTGTTAAGGACAACACTTGTTTTAAGGGTGAGGAAAATGTTAAGATCTAGAAAAATCCTCATGTTAAGTATAAAACCCCTTATTAAGCCGTGTATATTGACTTATTACATTTCTAGTGTTATATTTGTATGTAAGTGAGAACCCTTTATTGTGCCCATTCATTATAATTGTACCCATTGTTTCCTATATATATACCAAGGACACCTAGTCTTAGGGCATCTCATCTTGTCTTTTGAATTGGATATATTGTAAAAAAAGGTTACCCCCTCAAAATGGATTGTATTCATTGAATTTTTATCATTTTAAGGCATTGGATCATAACATATTATCAATCCCTCTATCTAAAGAATATTTTAGTAAATAGTATAAGACCTTGAATTCCCATTGGTTGTTTGTTCCTTTTCCTATATTACCTTTGATCTGAACTCTATGCGTCTCTATAAAATATAGAGTAAATCCAATCCTATTAAGAGAATCAAGGCCCTCACAAGCCCCATAAAAAAAAAACCCAAGCTAATGACTTATCCACCTATAACGCCGAAAGAATTCTTTGTGGTTCAACCTTGGGATTCAAATTTTAATATGAAAATAAAGCACTAACATGGGAATCTACCTAAAACTCGGTCATCATATTCTCTTCAGACAAAATATAATTTATAGCTATCCAAATTCCCCACAGAACTAGGAATGGGATTTCCCTAACGCACTTTAGATCTTGATGAGTAAACCATACATTGAGACATGTATCTATGGAATCACATTTCCAAAGGTTTTGGATACCCAAAATCTCCACAACCTCAACCCAAGCTTTCTAAGATAAACTACAATGCAAGAACAAATGTGAAGTGTTTCCTCACTACACCTACAAATTAAAAAAATAATTGGACCCACTCTATTTATCTTCTAGAGGGATTCCCATGTTAAAAAATTATCTTTAAATATGAGGCACATTAAAAAATTACACTTGAGAGGGACCTTTCATTTCCAAAGCTTCTTCCACCACCATTTTTAATCTTCTAGTCTTGATCCAAAAAGATATATGTATCCAAGACTAGGGGTATAATCCCCACATGCTCCATTCAGATCCCATATTAGTTCATCTGGCGAATTGTTCAATCTTATATGTTCCTTATTAAGTTATGCTAAAAAGTGATCCCACCTTTGGGCCAAATTTACTTCTAGAACAAGGTTTGTTTCCTTTCTCCAACCTTGAGACCACATGAATGTGTCATCCATATTGTCAATCAAGCTATGTAGCATCTCGAGCCTCTAGCTGGGATATGCCACATTAAATTTTCCTGAATCTATGATACCATTTAATTACTTAAGGGTAAAATCATGAAGCTGGGTAACACTTTTGCTTGTTTATGACAAAAAAAACTATATTTTCACAAGTTCTTCAACTTCTGGCATACAAAAGTATTTTTTTTATTTAGAATTTCACTTTACAGTAAAAACAAAACTTGTAAATAATTTTGTTATCTTTCCAATGACTATTTTTCAATTTTTTTTTATCAAGATTTGATATGTAAATTTGACAATTGTTTAACAATATGTTCGTTAAACATGAAATGAATGATAATGAGTTATTGTTTTCCAAAACAATGTATCTGTTATTAAATTTATGTTTTTAAGAAATGAAATATACTGCAACAATCTACAGAGACTATATTTTTTTATGACTATAATTTTGAATCTAATGGATGAATATTATAATTTCTAGAATTTTTTTAAGTTGACCAAGTTGAAAACGTTGCATATTTTAAACACGTGTTTTTCTACACCTTGTATCTATCTTAATTTTTGCTTAAAAGTAAAATCTAAAAATACCCTTTTGACGAGAACATTTTAACAATTATGAATATAATTTTTCCATAATTTTCCGTTGTGTAATTTTAGAGATACGGTTTTTTCATTTCACCGAATCATAATCTCACCTAAATATTATGCAGTGATTTTTTTATAAAATTAAATAAAATTAGATAAAAACAATGAAAATGAAAACAAATTATACCCAATGAAAGTAGATTCAATTTTAAAAATGTTGGTATCAATTCTCAAACTAAATTCTGAGTATTTGTAGGAGTCCGCTACCTCCAAAGATGAAGTAAGATGGAGAGAATTTGCAGTTTCTTGCAAACAGTCCCATTTTCAAGTTTTCGGCCGAAATATTCTTTCAGACGAAACCTAGTTTTTAATGGAATCCGTTAAAAATAAACGTTTCGACCTAAATATTATTACCACGGGAAAATAATTCATACATAAAACATTGTACACGAATTTTGAGGGCACTGTTAAATTTGACGTGAAAAATTTCGGCCGAAAAAAATTTCGTCCGAAAGAAATATTTGTTCGGCCGAAAAATTGCCGCTAGAAATTTTGGAGATCCGATTGTCATGAAAGTGTTACCCAGATTCATGATTTTACCCTTAAATTTTTTTCATATGAACCTAAATGCATTTCTATCAATCCATAAACTTAAGAATAATAAAATAGTAAATACCCATAACATAAAATAGATAAATAAGCACACAATAATTAAAACAAGCACATAATATACACTTATATTTTGTAAATACATTACCAACTTCATGCAGACCTCAGAATTTCCTCCCAGCCATAGAATTTTTTTCTCATAAACTCTCAGCAATAGGTCACACCTAAGTCGGGGATAAAAATTCACCAGGGAAAAGGATTCCTAACCCGTGATAAGGTCTAATAACAATAGAAATGATCTTAAAAAGGTGCCAACTCCAATAACTAGCATGCAACCTTTCATTCCCAATAGCCCTTCCCACCCCAAGAAGTGTGCCCTTTCTCTCCTCAATAGTCCTTCGACTTCCCCACTTCCCTTCCATGGATTCAACAAAAGTCTAGACAAGAAGTCTCTGAGCTTTGTAGTTTCATCCTGGCACACAGGGAGACTATTCACATAAGTTATATCACCTGGAGAGAATGCTCACGGGCCTAACAACCTTCTTATTTATGATACACATAGGCCTAACAACCTGCTTCTTCTACTCATATTACCTTGTTTACTTGTTAGAATCAACTCCCAAAGCTTTCCCAAGTATAGATATGGCTTATGGATGGTAGAGTATACATATGACAAGAGTGAGTGAGCGAATAATGAGAGAGTGATAGCCAAAATGTACTAAGTTCTTACTTTAAGTATGCATTTTCCCAACTTGACACTTGTCATGTTGGGAACTACCTTGTCCCCATTCGCCCCTACTTGGGTGATACATTCCTCATCACTAAGAACTTAGGATAAATAAATATCCTATACTTTATAATTTAATAAATATGAAACATTAATCTAATATTTCCTTTACTTAAGCCTCCTTGGCTTAGCCCCTCTTCTTATACCCTTAGCCCCATTTCCTTCTAGTGGAGTTCTAGGCCCCCATACTCTTTTTTCTTGGTTGGTCTATAATAATGATGTATTTTTATTAATACCAGAGTGTGATTACATATTACAATGATAATAACCACATAGGCACTCTGGCCTCAAAATACATATATAAAGGCACTATAGCCCAAATATTCCTAGCTCACTAGCCTATTTGTAAATTAAAATTGGGGTTTGGCCTATGGGTATTACATTTCCCTCCCCCTTATTTATGCACTTTCGTAAGTGAATTATATACACATGTACAATAAAAATATTCAAAAGTCTTCAAAAATATGCAGTTACTCCACCCATATGGCATCTTCATGTTCCGAGGTTGCATCTTTAGGACTGCAATCGGTCGGATGGATTTTTACCAACCCCATTGCTTGATTCCAAAGAAAATTGAATTTTTGATCCAATATGCACACCGACTATACTAGGAAGTCTCCTTCTTACTCCACCTAGATCACATTCCAATCAATTACATGGTTAGCAACAAGCACATACTTTTTAAGAAAAGACACATGGAATACGTTATAAATGCACATGGATGCAGGTAGGGAAAGCACGTATGCAACAAGACCAATCATTTCCAAGATTTCAAAGGGTCCACAATATCTCACTTCACCTTTGCACAATTTCCCAGCTTCAAGGAAATTTTCTTGTCCTTCACTTTTAACAATACATGGTCACCAACTTTAAACTCTCTATGAGTTCTTCCCTTATTTGCATAGCTTTTAGACCTATCTTGAGCATCCTTCAAATTCTGCTTAATTTTCATCATCTATTCTTCCATCTCTCTGAGTAATTCTGACCCAACCACAACCCTGTCGGTTGGGTTGTCCTAGATCACTAGTGTATTGCACTTTTAGCCATATAGTTACTCAAATCGGCTCATCTTTAAAGATGCCTCATACCCATTATTATAATAAAATTCCACTAAGTTCAAATACTCTTCCCATTTTGATGGATTATCCATCACATACATCCTCAATATATCTTCAATCACCTAACTGATCCCTTTTGTTTTCCCATCCAAATCTGGATGATATGTTGTACTAAAGTTCGCATTGGTCTGAAATCCTTTGAATAATCCCTTCAAAAATTTTGATGTGAAATTGGAATCTCTATCAAACATAATTTCCTTAGGCATGCCATGAAGCCTGGTAGTTTCCCTCATATAAATATCTGCAACGTTGGCTTCCTTGTGAATTAGCTTCACCGGATTAAAATGACCAGCTTTAGTAAGTTTATCCACAACCACCATGATGGAATCATGTTGCTTGGTTTTTCGAAGAAGCTTGGTGATGAAATTATTTTTTACCACTTCCCATTTCCACTCAGTAATAGGCAATGTTTGTAGCAAACCGGCTAGATGTCGATGCTCTGCCTTGACTTCTGACATTCCAAACATCTAGAAATATATTCAACCACATTTTTTTTCATACTAGGCCAAAAATATTTTCTCTTGACAACTTCAATTGTTTTATGGTACCCTGGGTGCCCAACATAACGAAAATTATGCATCTCTCTTAGCACCAGATTTTTCAACTCCTGAAAATTAGGCACATAAATTATGCCCCTGTACATGAGGATTCCATCCTCTCTTAGTTCATAGTCTTTAATTTTTTACTGCAAATTACCTTGCTGTATTTTTTCCTTTATCTCCATATAATGTTGATATGATTTTGTAGCTTCCAAATTTCTTCCTTCAAATCATATGTATACATGATAATGGTTGTAGCATGCATCTCATTCACTCTCCTACTAAGTGCATCAACCACCTTGTTATTTTTTCTTTTGATATACTTTATATCGAAGTCATATTCACTGATGAATTCCATCCATCTACCTTGTTTGGCATTTAAATTTAGTTCTCCAAACAAATATATCACACCACTATGGTCTATCCTATGTTCAAATCTTCTTCTCGTGAGATAATTCCTCCACATATTCAAGGAATGCACTATGGATGCCAATTCTAAATCATGAGTAGAATAATTTATTTAATGCTCTTTCAACTTCCTTTTCTCATAGCATATCACATGCCCATTTTGACTAAGGACTCCCCCAAGCCCTTCTTTTCATGCATCAATGCACACAATGAATTCTTCATTTGGATCAACAATTCTCAAAATTGATGAACTTGTTAGTAAATATTTCAAGTGTTGAAAACATCTTTCACAATCAGAGGTCCATTCAAACCTCACACCCTTTTTTTGCAAAGAAGTAATTGGGTGTGAAATCTTTGAAAACACTTCAACAAATCTTCAATAGTACCCAACAAGCCCCATGAAATATCTAACCTCTAAGATATTCTTTGGTACCGACCATCCCTCAATGATTCTTATCTTCTCAACATAAAAATTTATCCCTTCCTATGAAATGATATGGCCTAGGTAATGTATCTACCTTTGATAGAATGAGCACTTGCTCAACTTTGCATACCACTGATGCTCCCTCAATACTCATAGCACCATTCTCAAGTGTTTCTCATGATATTCTCTAGACTTGGAGTAGATAAGTATGTCATCCAAGAAGAAAATGACAAACTTATCCAAGTAATCTATGAATATACCATTCATCAAACACATAAAGGCAATTGGTTCATTTGACAACCCAAATGACACCACTGTAAATTCATAATGGCCATAGCTCATTTTGAAGGAAGTCTTGTTGATATATTCTTCTTTAATCCTCACCTGATGATAGCTTGAATTGATGTCAATCTTGGAGAATATTTTTTCATCTTTCATCTGATCAAAAAGGTCATCTATCCTTGGAAAATGATTCTTTTTCTTCACAATCACCTTATTCAGTTGATTGAAGTAGATGCAAAGCATCAAGGTACCATCCTTCTTTTTAAAAAATAACACTGGGTAACCCCAAGGTGACATAGTTGGGTATATATACCCCTTCTTCAAAAGTTATTCAAGTTGTATTTGTAATTCCTTCAACTCTGGTGTTTTCATCCTATAAGGAGTCTTGGACATTAGGGCTGCTCCAGGTATCAAATTGATAGAGAAATCAAAATCTCTCTTGGGTGGAAATCTTGTTATTTCTCTAAATACATCTTCAAACTCTTTTAGGAAATCATTTTATTCAATGCTTGGTGTTTTAACCTTAGGTGTCTCTTTCATATGTGTTGCAAATATTTGGCATCTTTTTCTGAAGCTTCTTTTCATATGCAAGGATAAAAATTCTCTGATAGTGACTGCCCTGGGAATACCTTGATCTATCCTCAAATTCCCTTCCTCATCCATGAAATTAAATGCTTTATTATAATAGTCTAGGACAACATGATACTTGTCCAACTAGTCCATACCAATTAGGCAATCATATGATCCTAAATGTGTGATATTCAAAAATTCCCCGGTTCTTAGTCCTTTCATATCAATTGGACATTTCTTAACCATCTCATTAATTCTTATTTTATCTCTTGTAGATAGCTAAACCAACCAAGATTTCCCAAGCTTGGTTCTTGGTAAATGAAATCTTCCACCATGTTAGGATCTAGATAACTATGACTATCTTCTGAATAAATTAAAAAAGAAATGAGTTGGTTATTGATCTTACCTTCCTCTTCAATCATATGAGACTGATACTAATATTACTTGTTATCCATAGCTGTGTATATCTTTGGTATGTTTCTACCTATGTCCTCAACTGTATCATCTCATTGTACATTGTGAAAAGTCTTCACTTTTTCTCCTTTCTGAGGGAAATCTTCGTACATATGCTCTCCTTCACAACCCCAACATTTAATAGGATCCTTCCTTGGTATTTTACCCATTGCTTCTATCATTATGGGATTTTTGGAAGCTGATTGTCCCTAAGAATTATTTCTAAAGAATGATGGCTTGGTCCCCTTCCTCCTCTACTCCATCCTACCTTTCTTCTTGTCTTACCAATCCTTTTGGAAAGTTGGTATTCCTCTATGATGATCATAGAGGAATTTATCTCTCCTTATGGTTTCCTCCAATGTCTTGGGATCATCATATTGTATCTTATCATTGAAAATTGAAGGTATCCCACTCAAATACCTTTAAATCTTGATATGTTCATCCTTGATGAAGTCAACATATTTCAACAACTCTAAGAATATCCTTTCATACTCACCCATGGTCATATTCCCAAGCTTGAGTTCAAAGAACTCCTTCATCTTTATATCATAATAATTCTTGGTTAAGTACTTTTTTTGAAAATAGCTTTTGAACTCCTTCCAAGTAACCTTCTTCTCATCAATGTGTTGCACTTGTACAAACTTTTCCAACCACATTGATGCTTTTGTCTTGAGATGGTATATGGTAATTATTCCTTATGATTGTGAGGAATAATTATGCAATTGAAAGTACTTCCTCATCCGCAGTATCCAAGTATCTATATATTCATTATTTTTATGCTCTCCATCAAAGGTAGGAGGCTCGATATTTATTCATTTCTCCTTGTAGTTCATTTACCCCAATCTCCTCTTATACCTTCAGACATGATATAAGACTGGACTACATTGTGATATTCTAACCAAGTGCCTTGGTGAGTGATGATGGTTTCTACTAGCACCTTCATATTCTCCTCTTCTTGCATGAGATCTATACTCCTTGACTTGCTTTATTCTTCCTCCTTATCCATTTTATTCTCTATTATGTCCAAGCTCTGCAACAACTTGATGTCGAAGCCATTTTGTTCCTCCTTGTCTTTCATAAGCCTCTCATTATCAACTTTATAAATTTAGACATCTATTTGGAGACTCTTTATAGTCTCCAACAAATTCATACTTTATTCCTTTCCTTCTCCATGCCCATTGGATTATGTCCCTGCATCACTCATGCTCACACACAACCCTCTGACTTCATCCTCATGGTTGTAAGTCCTTTGTGATTCTTCCATGCCTCTAGTATTATTTTTGATCTTGTTCTGATCTGTTTTCTCTTAACTATGTGAAATGTGAAGGCAATACAATTTGTTATACTATAATGATTTAACAAATCTATTAGGATTATGCACCATTATGTCCTTTTATAACAAGATAAATAGTTTTTATAATTCCCTATGAATTTGATAGTCCAATTCACATTTTTGGGTGAATATATGGACTCCTCTATCCAATACATTTCCAATGAATTATTTCTTTCTCAGTTATAAGTCTTGAGCATAAAGTTATGATCATTTAATCATTACCCATTTTATCCTTCTGCACACCCTTCAACCAAGTTCAATTTTTATCTATGTCCATGCGTCTTTGTGCCTGCTCCTTTGGATTTTTAACATGAGCTCAACCGGTTTCCTTCATGACCATACTTTTAAAACTCTATACAAGTTTCATATTCATATCATCTATGGGCTACTAGTCACAGTGTGATGAAGTTTTAGGCCCATTTATCTTTTTATCCCTAAATGGTACAAGTGTTTTCTTCCTTCTTCTATGCACTTTTAGGTACCCAAATTCTGAATCTAACTCCATGGATGTCTTCTACGGCTAAATATATTTCCATGGAATATTCTTGTGCCCCAATATGACTTCCAATCAGGAAGTTATGGCCTTCGGAGTAAACCAGTACCCAAAAATTACTTTACATTATTTGGTTTGTAACTCCTTCATATAGCCTATGTTTGATAAACATTTTATATTGTTAGAAATCTCTCCGTGAGCTCTATCATTTTAGATGCAGAAATTGTATTTTTTGGAAGGACATACATTTTCATACGAATTTCATTTCAAAAAATGTTGTCTAGGCCTTCAAAAATGGCCTGCAAAAACATGATCGGGATAACACCTAAATTTTCTCGTAGTTTCATTATTTTCTGAGAAATTTATTTAAAGTTTGTTGACTTAGATGTTGACGTAGAATATTGGTCCACCTAGCACCACGAGGTGGTTCCATGTCATCTCCTTGGCCACCCTATCCCTACCTCGTCATCTTCTTTCTCCTTCATCACTATTTCCTTCATCTGTTGGCATGCATTAACTTCCCTTTCGAGCCCCACAACCCTAGCTGCCTATGTGGAAATATTTCATGGGTCCAAAAAGGAAATAATCAGTTTTAATTCTGGTGACGTGGAGGCTTGTGTTTAATTGAGGCTCCCCTGGTGGTTTCCAAACCCACCATGGCCCCCACGTAAACAGGGTTTCGTGGGTCTTAGACGCATGGTTCCGTCAGACAGGAGACACTTTCCACCACGACTCCACCTCATCTTCCACTTTCCACATATGGTGCCAATTACCACTTTATACCTACCACTGTGTTATTACAATTCATCCATTTTCCATGTCAAATGGAACATGGTATCCATATCATGTTGACATCATCGTAAGAAAAAATTCTCAAATTTTTCCAATTTTTTCATTTTTCCCAAAATGCCCAATAATGCATAATTTCGAAATTCCTTTTTCAGGATGCCACTAATGCTATGAAAATAACTTAATAAAATCAATTATATTCTTGTGAAGATCAATTTTACCTCTTCACATGAAATCTGATACTCCCACGTCGAATTTCTCCATAATTTCATTGCAAAATTTGGGTCTTTTTCCTAATTTCTTCCAATTTTGTCATGGGCACCATGGATGCTCTGTAAAATCAAAATTCGGCCATCTATAGGCCCAAATTTTCCCAATTAGACATTTAAATTGATTATTTTTAATTCCCGGGCTCAATTCTTTCAAATTACCTATGAATTTTCCCCTAATTTATCTATAGTAATTTTATCAAACAATTTGCAGACTTCATCTGAAATTTTAATTTCCACAAATTTTCACCTCAACACTCTATTATCAGGCCCATGCAGACTCAGTGTTGAAAATGGAGCTCTGAAATCACAATGTAGCATGCCGACCCCAAGCTGGTCCATGCCACATAAAAATTTCCTAACTCTCTGGTACCATTTAATTAGTTAAATGCTCTACATATGAACGTAAATGCATTTCTAACAGAATATAAACTTAAGCATAATTAAAATAGTAAATACCCGTAATAGAAAATAGATAAATAAGCACACAATAATAATAAAAAAAACACATAATATACACTTATCTTTTGTAAATAAGTCACCAATGTCAAGAAATGAAAGACACTTCCACACTAATCCTAGCAAAAGGGAAGAAGAATTTAATCAAGAAAGCAAATGACACAAGAAATCACACAGTACACCAAGATTTTACCCTGGAAACCCTTAACCGAGAAAACTGACATTCCTTTGAGCATTCTAGTCTCTTGTTGTCTTATTCATTGAGACTAAAAGGTTACATGTCTAACCTTGGTCCACACCTAAGACATAGTCAACATCATACCCTCTTGCACAGGAAAGAACAAACCTGTAGCCAATTATTCTTACATAGGCATGACCAACAACCTACACTTACACATGCATTAACCTGTAAAAGTGCAATCTACGATTACCTTACAACAATATCCTTTAAGGCCTTACAAGACATCTCTTTATGGGATTTACAATAGGAAAACCCCCAAATATTGGCACCAAAAAATGGTTATAGATACATGCATATCATTGGATACAAATCCCAAAAATCTTGGGATTCTATTATAGTCGACTCCAATTCGGGTTTACTAGTCGACTACCAGTAGGCCTCCATTTGGTCTCCAGTTGGTCATCTCATGCCTACACTTTGACCTCTTGTCAGTCGACTTGTCATCGATATCTTCGACTTCGACTTTACCCAATCGACTCCCTCGACCTTCGACTTGTTTTCGATCTACTTCAACTTCGACCCATTGTTGATCCACCTCGACTTCGACTTGTTGTCGATCCACCTCGACTTCAACCGTCCGTTGATTCACCTCGACTAGAATTTCACTGCAAAGAATATAACAACCCAACATTCTACCACTTGTTGTCTTCTTTGCTAAAACATGAGATTCTTGAACTTTCGTTCACAGACCCGGGGCAACAATTCCCATTGCCTCTCTACACCAAGAGAACTTCACATCACTCATAGACTTGGTCAATGAGTCTGTTATGTTTTCCAACATGTCTACTTTATCTAGTAGCACCTTGTTACTTTCTATCATGTCTCTTAGGAAATGGTATTGTACATGAATGTGCTTAGTCTTTGAATGATAACAACGGTTCTTTGCTATAATTATTGCACTTTGACTGTCACAACTTATGAGTACTTACAATCCCACTCCTATGACGAGTTTCGAAGTGGTTGCTTCGGTTACATCATCGGTCAATCCCACTCCTCCTTTGGGGAGTTTCAAAGTGACTAATCCATTTCCTTCCTCGGTCAATCCCACCCTTCATCCGAAGAGTGCCAAAGTGGTTGCTCCAGCTACTTCACCAGTCAATCCCACTCTTCCTCTGAAGAGTGCCAACATGGTCGATCTGATCCCATCATCGATCGACCCTACTCTCCCTCTAGAGAGTAAACCCGATTATGCCCATGTTTTTCTCATTGATACAGAATCTACCATGTCGGGGGGCATTCCTCCTTCTCCTACGAAAACCCCTCCAAGTAATGAGGCCATCCTTTTTTATTGGGGTGTGCTAACTGGACCTCGTCTTCCCTCTCACATTCCTTTCAATATTATAGTATAGGTTTGTGTTCGGGTCATTCCTCAAACACTGATAGATGAAGGTTCGTCTGTTAGTATTTTTTCCTCTATTGCTTGGAAATATTTGGGTTATCCTCAGCTTGTGTCATTTACCCAGACTCTATTCACTTTTAACAGAAGAACCAGTCACCCTTTAGGTATCCTTCCTCAGTTTCCCGTAACTTTGGGAGGGAAAACTGTCTTTATTGATGTTATGGTAGTCCAAGACCCCTTGGATTTTGATTTGCTCCTTGGGAGAGATTATGTCTATGCCATGAAAGCTATTGTATCCACTCTTTTTCGTGTGATATATTTCCTGCACGATGGAAGAATGGTGACTATTGATCAACTTTCGTTTGTTGGCCCTGACTTTACCATCAACCCAATAACCTCCCTAATCGAGTCTTATATGCAGTCGGTATCACCTCTGCCACAGGTCAATTATGTGGCGCTATCTCCCATGACTTCAACTTTTGATGATTTGGATCCGGTAGTTGACATGGTGATCTCTTTGGTAGGGCTATTGGAGCCGGATCTCCTTACCCTTGATGAGACCCTCGACATGTATTCCTTCCAGAGCATTCTTCTTCCATCCAGTGAAAATCTCTTGGAATCCATGACCAAGTGTTGTCCCTTGACATGTTTTCCTTCTAGAGAATTATCCTCTTGGAAGCCATGATCAACAGGAAGTCATGAGCATATTTTCTCTTCTCTGTGGCAAGCTCATTAAAAAAATAAACAAAGGCTACGAGCACGGTTTTCCTCTCTATGGCAAGCTCGTTAAAAAATATAAAAAAATCCCTGAGCATAGTTTTTTCTCTGTGTGGAAAGCTCGTTAAAAAATGAAAAAGAAATCAAGGGATTGAACCCAGAGCCTTGAGCATAGTTCTTTTCCTGTGTCAATCTCGTTAAAAAATGAAACAGTCACCTCTCTCGTCAAGTTGAGTCTTTCACCACATCTCGTAGATATCGAGTCGAGTATTTCGTTAGGTCTCGTATTTCAAACTTCATTTCATCCACCTGTATCCTTTTTCTCCATGTAGTACAGAAATTGGTGACAACCTCAAAGTCAGTGAATGAATTGAAGCTTGGGGGGTATGTCTCCAGCCTTTGATGATCATTCTGGATTTAAGTCACTGGATTTGTTAGCTGGGGGCAGAGTATCGATCTTAGTATTTGTTCTTTCTCGCATTCGTAAATACATGAGAATGTGACCAAGTAGAATTTTATCACTTTTTCGGACTCGTAAAAGATATACAAAAAAGGAACCCCTTGGAGTCTTCTTTAAACTCTTTTCAGACTCTCTAAACATAAAAAGATCGTTGAGTGATCTTTCTTCCTTTCTCACTCATTAAAAGGTTTGAAAGGGCATCTTTCAAGTGATAATTTATCTCTTTTTCGGCCTCGCGAGACTAATATTACGAAAAAGATCCACATTGGAGTCGTCCTTAAGTCATTTTCAGACTCTCTAAATATGAAAAACAATCGATTTTACCTTCTTTGGACTCATTAAACGATCATACATTGAAGGGCCCATATGGGATTGAACCCTTACTTCTTCCAGTTCGTTAAACAAAGGAAGAGGAACTTACTGAAGGTGAGTTATATCTAGCATGTGTTACCCTCCTCGAGCTCGTTAAACCAAAAATAGGTACTCGTCTATCTGGATGGGGGAAAAAATTGAAAGAAGCAAGCCAAGCAGTTTTTGAGAAATTTACTAGTGACCTTACAGTGACCCTTGAACATGGCATTTTATCTTTGCACTCATTTCAATATGCTTAACCTCTGCACTAAACCAATCCTTTGAGTTTCTTACTCCTTTGGGTCACCTGACGTAAGTCACAGTATCCATTGCATTATCAAGTTTTGGTCCCTGTCAAGTTTCTACTGTCATGCCTTAGTGTTCAAGGGAAGTATCTTCCTCAAGAGTCAGTCATCACAAATACCCTATTTCAATACCTGTGTCAGTCCATGTTCATTTGATCCACCAATTACATATCTGTGTCAGTTTTGTGTTGTTGATGGGGGATATGTTAGAAAAACAGGACCGCGGAGCAATAAAATAAAACAAATGCAGAAACAAAACACAGAAGACACACAATACAAGAGAGACACAGATTTACATGGTTCACCCAGTGTGGGCTACGTCCACCAGAGAAATTGTTAGGTCCTTCATTTATTATTATCCAGCAAATGAAGGGATACAACCTATAGCAAAACTCGTTGTAACTTCCTCTTCTTTCTCTCACAGTCTCCTCTCTCAGAATACAATATTCCCTATCAACCATAGCCGCAATACATTTCCCTCATAAAAGAGGGTTTCCTTCTAGGGCAAAAAACCCTAACATAATCTCTACCGTTAGATCAGCGACCTTATAATGAATGGTCCAGATTTACAATGAAATTACAATATACTTTTACAAGGCAATTTTTGCTTGGGGGTCTTCACCCCCGAACCCCCGCTGGGGGGCCGCTTGCCCCCAGACTCCCCAGCCAGGGGGATAGGCCCCCCGGACCCCGTAGAGGGGGTACCCCCCCTCTACACTCCCTTGCGTGGAAGAGTGTACATACTTCTGGGGTGTAAATACTTCATGGGGTATAAACACGGCTGAAAGTAAAAGACCTGTAAATCAGGAAGGTAATCAGGCTCCACAACCAACAATCTCCCACTTGGAGACTGATCTCAACAACTCCACCGCTGCTGTATATGCTAGACTCTGAACCTTCTTGGACCTGGCGAATTTCTCATTTTCATCTTCATTCTTGAAGACCAACTGAAACTGAGCAAGAACTCAGTTTCTCCCTAGTTACTCCCTTTGTTAACATGTCTGCAGGATTCTGGCTAGTGTGTATCTTTTCCAGCTTCAA
>ML814019.1:98072-108314 GCA_009831015.1 Picea engelmannii | reverse complement strand
CATCTTCATATTAAATAATCTCTTCATTAGAAATACCTTATTCAACGCCGAGGGTTTTTCATACAATTTGGCCAACGCGTCCATCAAACCCTTCGTTGTCTTTTCTTTCAAAATATTGAAAGCCACCGACGCTGCCAGGCTCAATCGTATTGTTCCTAGAGCCTTTCTGTCAAGAATCTCCCATTCTTCGTCCTTCATGGCCACCGGCTTCTTTGCTACTATGCTCAATGGTAGGAATATATACTTCTGATATAAATAGTCTTCCATCTGCATCTTCCATAAATGGTAGTTTTGGTCGTTAAATTTCTCGACCCTAAACTTTCCATCTTCCGACATTGCTCCCACTCGAACCAGGAACCCTCTTTTCCTGCGAGTTACCTTATGCTCTGATACCAGTTGTTAGAAAAACAGGACCGCGGAGCAATAAAATAAAACAAATGCAGAAACAAAACACAGAAGACACACAATACAAGAGAGACACAGATTTACATGGTTCACCCAGTGTGGGCTATGTCCACCAGAGAAATTGCCAGGTCCTTCCTTTATTATTATCCATCAAATGAAGGGATACAACCTACAGCAAAACCCGCTATAACTTCCTCTTCTTTCTCTCACAGTCTCCTCTCTCAGAATACAATATTCCCTATCAACCATAGCCGCAATACATTTCCCTCATAAAAGAGGGTTGACTTCTAGGGAAAAAAACCCTAACATAATCTCTACTGTTAGATCTGCGACCTTATAATGAACGGTCCAGATTTACAATGAAATTAAAATATACTTTTACAAGGCAATTTTTTCTTCGGGGGCATCGCCCCCGAACCCCCGCTTGCCCCCCGGACCCCGCAGAGGGGTTACCCCCCTCTGCACTCCCCCGCGTGGAAGAGTGTACATACTTCTGGGGTGTAAATACTTCATGGGGTATAAACATGGCTGAAAGTAAAAGACCTATAAATCAGGAAGGTAATCAGGCTCCACAACCAACAGGATACATCAAGGCCCTCCTACGACGATTCTATTCCTGTCAACATCAGCACATTATCCAGGAACTAGACTTAGAAACCAGTTAGTACCTTTGGACCTGCATGCCTCAATGACATGCCTCCTCATGTTTGAAAGTAGTTTTACATCATTGATCTCTGATCGGATGATTCCACAGATTTTCGAATTCATCTCATCTATTCATATTCGCTGGAATGTACTAGGGTACCTTGGGATTCATTGACACCAATGGTGATTTCCCTTGTGCTTGTTAATGGTTTACATCATTGACCGGTAATCAAGTGGTTTCTACCATGTTCGACATTAGGACATCTATTCACATGGTTAGTTTCGTACTACATTGGGATTGGTAATAAGACCCTAGGTTGAGTCATTCACTTTGATATATACTTTACCCAGGTTGCGACGGAGTTTCTCTTGAATATTGACACATATATTGTCACATAGATCCACTTTGTATTGGTCTGTGGCTATGTCTTGTCATCTCATAGATCCACAGTGTTTCTTTTGTGGCTACGATTAGGTCATGTCATGGAAGTGTAGATCCACATTGTATGTTTGGTGGCTATACTTTTTGTCAATATAATTATGGATCCGCAGTGTATTCTATGGAGGCCATACCTGAAAAATTCTTTATCACTCAAGCATAGCTATGCCTGCCTCGGGTTTGAAACATGTCATAATATATGTTTGATGGTTGTGTGAATCTTTTTCCAACCTCTCTACGTCCATACCCTTGCTTGAAAAAGTCTACAAAGTACTTCAGTCATCATCTTATTTTGACTTCGCACTTTGGGGGGCAATTTGTTACACATAAAAATTACTCACTTCAATAGTGTCGCAAGTGTCATCATTACAAGTGTTGTAAGTGTCGCATCTTGTCCGCAAGTGTCGCATATTGACCACAAGTGTTGCAAGTGTCGTAAAAATCATACTGTCATCTTTCCTATGTCGTGCCTCTAACGACATCATAAGGACACTTAAGACACCTCAAAGACTAGTTTTGAAGAAGAGAAATCAGTTGACAAGGAGTACAAGACTTTTGCCACTGAAAACGCCACTCAAAAGTTAATTTTTGGAAGGGATCTCTCCCCTATGCTCTATTAGGGAGTGTTGGTTCTCTGTACCCTCTTCTAGGGGAGCGTTCCAATGCTCTGTGTCCCTTTTGAGGGAGGCTGGCCTTTTTTGGGTGAAATTTGGTTTGTTGAAGGAAATCTGGGGAATAATCCCCTCAATCTCTGAAGGTAGTTGGATTTGAATATGAGTTCAAGGCATGATATTAGGGAAGATCCAAGACTAAAGGAAATGAATCCTCAACTTACCCCAAATATCTCTCAAGTGGTTGGGTCTCTCAAATCCTATATAAGGAGGCCTTCTCATGGTGAAAGTAGACATGAAAAGATTGGAGGTATGAAACCTATGATATCATAGGCAACATACAGTACACAGATAGAGATTGAGAATTACACCAAACTTATGATCCCATAAGTGAGATTCCATTTAAGCATAATCAGTGTATATTACTTGAGAAAAGGGGTTGGACAAGGAGAGCTGGAAGAAGTTGTTGCACCTTCATCAGAGGATTGTAAGTACTCTTAATTTGTTCTCTTTAATATACATACATGCTTGATCTATTTCTTTCAAGTTTATGTTTGTTCCACATGAACTTGTCTTCAGTAGATAGATCTATATTTGAGCTAATCTCAGTAGAATAGAAATCTTGTTGTATCTTTGTTTGTTCTACAGGACCTATCGAGGAGCTTGGGATTGAAGCTCAACTTGGACTTTGCGAGGACAAACGCCATTTAAAAAGGTACACTTTTCTTCTTCCTCTTCATCCATTAGCTTAATTAGATATAAAAGGATGTCAATGACCAATTATAGAACCCTTTTTGTCTTGGTTTTAGGGGTCTATATACCAAGAGGGAATCCGCTTTTCCGTAGGAGGATTCACCTGTAACAACCACTGAGCATGTTCCTATCCTTTTCCATCAACATTATTTTCATTCTCTCAGAAAATCCATTTTGTTGTGGGGTATATGGTGTGGTATTTTGGCATGTTATGCCACACTGCTTATAGAACTAATCAAATTCATTTCCATAGAATTCACCACCATTGTAAGTTCTCATCACTTTAATCATATTCTCTGTCTGGTTTTCCATAAGAGATTTAAACTCCTTAAATCTCTCAAAAACCTTTGATTTCTTCCTCAAGAAATATATCCATGTCTTCCTGGAAAAATCATCTATGAAGGAGACATAATACAGGGATCCACCGAGTGAAGACACTGTAACCGATCCAAACACATCACTGTGCACCATTTCTAGAATCTCATTTTTTCTTGTCACTCCAGATGGGAACCTCACCCGAATTTGTTCTCCATATATGAAATGTTCACAAAAGTCGACTTCTAAACCACATTCAGGAAAACCTTCGACCGTACCTTTTCTTTGTTAGCATGTTTACAGGAAGAATGTGCTTGTCATTGATCGCAAGAACAACAATGATGATCTCATATTGATAGCAATGATGGAAAACAGGAAAGCAACAATGATAGCATCGGGAATGAGGAGACGATGAGAAATTGTTGTCTACAAGCTCAGGAGGATGAGAACAGGGCACAAGGTTGGAGTTTCCAGATGAGAACATGGCACAGAGTTGGAGTTTCCAGATAGCCAGAAGTTATCATGAAGGCCACAAGGAGCATGCGCAGGATTCCTAAGAATCAGTGAGTTTGTAGAAGGAATCAAAGATCGGGAGGAATAGCACAGAGTTTCACGCAGAGCGCAAGTATGCGCCAGGGTCAAGGTTAACCTCATTGCCAAAGCTCAGGAGAGATAGCATTTTCAGAAATGCAAAAGAGACCTGTTGTTCCTGAGTTTATACTTTAAGGCTCTAAAGTATACCGTCAAGGCATCCGAAAAGATAAAGAGAATTAAGGGGTAAGAATCAATTGCGAAAGGTAAATCAGAGTTGGTTTCTCAATTGTCTCTGTCTAGCTTCCCATTGTTCTTGGATGCTGATATCTCTCTCGATAACTGACCATGAGCGTTCTAATTCGACCCGGGTAGTTGTTGTTTGCAGGATAGTATTAAATAAGTTCAAAGAAATGCTAGTTTGATCCTGAAGGCCAGGTTCTATGTTAGGTTGTCTATTATTTGGGACAGTCATGGGGAGTAAAATTTTATTGAATTATAAAATGTTTAAAGATTTGTTGCTTCAGTTTTGAGGGATTGAATAGAAAAGGAGTTTTGGAACTCAAAATAATAACACAATAACAGTAGAGGTTGTTTCATGTACTTGAAATAATTTGAGAATAGTAAAATAATAACAAAAGTAACGCTGCCGAAAAATATGAGGCTTTAATCATGAAAGAATCTCATATCATAAAAGAAGGAGAGAAAAATGAGATTTCTAATGAAGTATAAAATATAACCATCCAAATGCCCTGCAGGTCTAGAAACTGCTGATAGCAATCACAGAGGAAAAACTGTAAATGATTAGATAATTAAATAAATTCAGACTACAATAGAAGTTTGAGTTAAACTATAGCTGATCATTCATTAGAAAGACATGAAATAAAGATGCTGAAATATATTGAAAACAAAGTAAAGGAACACATAGCTTCAAGTTGACAGAATTCAGAATCTCTTCTGCATTATCTATATCACTGTAAATCGGAAAACTTCTAATACAATTGACTCCTAAAAAAACCAAAAGTCCTTTCTCAGTCTTGTGAAATTATATTTATACATGATCACCAAACGATTTTTTTTGTTGGTGATTAACCAACTTCCGAAGACTAATGGTTACATGAATGTGAAATACTAAACCATTTATATTTCTATCTTTATCTTCTTTGATTAATTTCGATGATGAAATTTTCAAAATAATACTTTATTTCTTTGTTGATATAATTCCTTCTTCTATTTTGAGACAATCAATACATTTTCCCAGGAGCTGCAAAAACACCCTAGGAACCTCTGGAATATCTTTTGCCTCAAATAGGAAGAATTTTCTCTGTAGTCCTGGTAGACGGTCGTCAACTATCTTTCCCATAAACTCAATAGTTTGTAACTTTAAATTTGGCTTCACCATCCACCTGTTAATCTGTGTAACATCAATTACCTTTATCTGTGAGATTTCTATTTGAATTTCATCCAGATTCTCCTTGAAATTTAATTGATGCCTTCCAATGTTGATTTGTCCCATTAACCCAGGACAGTTGTCTCTTCCAATGTTCAACGAAGCCTTATCTAGAAGATCTAAAATTGCTTGGAAATCATCGTTAACCTCTTTGGTTATTCTCTTGTTTTCGGAAAGGCTTGCCTCCCAAACCTTGAGTATTATATCCCCTTTGATCTACTTTGAAACAGATAACTTTTGAGTCTTTCTTATCTCCTCTTTTGCTGAAAGAGTCACTGCCTTTTGAAAATTAGTTCTGGCTACTTTTTCTTCCCTCTCCTTTAAGAGGATATTGTCGAAGGATTTACATGTCTCTTGAAAGTAAGTCTGAATAATTTATATCTTAGAGATCAATCCCTGCTCTTTTTCTATTTTTGCATGTATTTCCAATGCCTGGGCTTGGAAGGTTTCCATCTCTACCACTTGATTTTGGATTGAACTCATCTTGTTCTGTAATTGTTTATTCATTTCTTCCTGATGTAGGACTTGTGCGTGATTGGCTTGTATCTTCATGTTCACTTCGTTTAAGCTTGTTCTTAGTATTTGAATCTCATGTATGTCATTGGTTATGGATCATTCTAGCCCTTTGTTTATTTCCAGACTAATACTTCTTTTAGTCTCCCTTAATTGACTTTGTAGCTGGGCTATCATTTGGTCTTTCTGTTGTAACCTAGTCCTCAAATTGCTTACAGAGTGTAAATTTGTTGATGCGAAGGCTCCCATCGTGCCTTCTATTTCTGTAGTGAATTCCCCTTCTTCAAGATTTTGTCCATCTATGATGATCTTATGCTTTTTTATCATCATGTATCCTCCTAGATGCATTTCCTATTTCAAGATAGCCCTTCTCTTTTTACTGAAAAAATAATCGGATGAAGGAATTTCGTCTCTAGAAATAGGTTCGAGATCACTAACATATAGAGCTCCCATTTGGGGGTTTCCATAGGTAGACTGCAATGGGGTCAAAGAAGTAATAGGGATTCCAAGCTTCGTCGATACCGTTCCTCCTATTTTTTCGGGAAAATTCTGAGGGACTTCTAGAGATGTTTCCAACTCTTTTCCTTTCCATGACTCTGAGTTCTCGATTTGTAGAACTTCTGTTCTTAGTGAAGGAATTTCAGTCTCCTTCAAATTTTACTTTGTATTTACTTTATCCTATGAATCTGATTCAAAACCTGGGGGAGGTCCTTCCTACTCTGGAGGGGGGATCATGTATTGACCTTGTAATATCTTCGGTAAACAACTTCTCCTATGGCTTTGGAAGGTCATAAAACAAGTCTCTAAGTCGGGTGGTAATGCTCGTACTCTGTTTAATACTTCCTCATAAGTTTTGAACTCTTTGAACATATCATCATAAGCGGAACTTTCGTGTTCACAAGATTTCATACCGCAGTGTATCAGGTGTTTGTTCACTAGTTGATAAGGGTCATGCTTTTTGTGCTCAATATTTACCATTTTGATTTCTTCGAGCGCTTATACTTCCACCTTGGAATGGCCCAAGTTTAGTAATGAAAATTTCCCGATATGCATAGGGAAGATTGGCCAGGATTTCTTTTGATCCGCCTTTAGCTCTATTCTGATACCACCTTTCACTATTTGGTGTGCTACCTCCCTCAATACCAGTCTGTCTAGGAGAAATTTTGGAATTACATGAGGAGGGACGTAGCACCCATAAACCCTGATGTAGGAGAAACTTTCTTCAATGAACCAGTCGGCTATTTCCCTGAGGTTTTCTGAGACTATCTCAGAGATGCGAGGAGGATCACAGCCATAAATCATTTTATGCATTGGTATTCTTACGAAATGACAAATGTCGTAAAATGAATTTTTTGTGTTTTCTTCCCACGGCTCTAAATGATACTAGTGAATGGGTTGGGCACAGGTTATGTTCCAATTCCAATTCATCAAAGGGAACGAAGTCAAAAAACAAATGGCGTCCATTATGTATGCTGACATGTAAAAGGCCACTGGTTGACCTTGGGATTTTTTTGTAATTTGAAACCTCTTTGTCCAAGTTATCGGATAAAATCTTTCTCCAGTTGAAACTATATCCTTCTGATGCCTCCTCTAAAAAGGGTACCCAATCTGCAGGAAAATGACAGGGATTCCTTTTTCCAAAGAGTCTGCACAACATCATGGCTACATAAACCATGTATTCATTCAATGATGCAGTGGCATAACTTTCGTGAGTGTCGGCCCTAAATTTTGATGGACATCTCCACCATCCTTTGATTAAATCGGGATAAGTTAGGTCTGCCTCAGTACACTCCTTCCTTTGAAATTCAGCTATAAACTCAGCATTGTAAATATATTTAGGATTGGGTGAGAGTTTGTACATTACTTGGATATGTTCAGGTCTGAATGAGCCAATAACAACTGACTGATCGTTCAGAATACTTCTCGTCAGAATATCAACCTTCTCTAGACCCCAACTAATCATGTCATTGTATGCCACGAGCTGTGGGCGTGCTGTAATCTTGTGAAGCTTGGATTCGGCTATGTCCTGAAGGTGACTCTCGGAATAATTTGGGGAATTTTTGATTTCATAGTCCATAATTTCATAGATTTGTCTCCAGGATTTGATCGAGTCGATAGCATGTGGTGTTGTGTCAGATATGATATCTGCCTCTGGACTGCAAATATCAGTTGTATCTTCACTCTTCTTAGGTGCTTTCTTTGGTGCCATGAATTTCGTATCAGAATGAAAACCTGTCACAGAAGAGAGGTGTATGAGTTTAGCTGAATGTGTCTTACACCTGATAGCATGAACCAGGATAAGTTGTGAAACACAGAGCTTTAATTCTCTTTTAACTCATTTAATGGTGAAGGTACTGACGCAGCTGACAAGAACTTAATACCTTAAATGCAGTGAATATTTATGAGATACGCATTAGTGTCACATAAGTCATCAGTTATCCATTATTAATGTGGTCGTATTTCGGCAATCCCAAATTCAAAATTCGAAAGATTTCATTCAACGGTATCGAAAATAAGAAAATACCTAAGAAGTTTAATTACCTTTAATTGTGTCTTTAAAACAGAGTTAGTTCAGTTTAAACATTGATTATGGTTCGAGACTTCGTGGTTCAGGTTTTTGGGGATCGTGGATACATGATGTATGTCATCGCTAAACCCCGATTCCCAAAATTGTGAAATCACGATGACATTAGGTTAGGCCTTAACTTTCGTATTAGTAAATTAATTAATCAGGATTAAAAACTAACTTCCATTCTTTCGGGAAATCGGGGATCGGGATTTCGTGATTCAATATGTATGGAAAACATATGGTTTTGAGTAGACTCAAATCCCGAAAGGTTTAAAAATTGTTAATCAACTCCTTTAGGGTTTAAATTACCGTGATTAAAAATAACTTTACAGAATGTGTGTCGGGACTTTTAAAACACTTTTGGTTTTTTGTCTTTGATTATTTAAAGAATAAATCTTGTCGAGATTTTGGTACCAGGATTTTGGAAATGATAGCGAGGGTTATGCTTTATGAAAAGTCGAAACCCGAAAAAGGAAAGTTTTAGTCTTACAGTTAAAAACTTTAAAAACTGTTTCAACATAGGCTCCAATTAGGGACCTCCTCTCCTTATGGGACGAGGAGAACGAGTAGACTTAGTGCCTTTATTGGGTAAATGGAGTCAAAGGCTTCTTTCTGTGGAACTTGCTTAGGAAGGGGATACAGAGGGAAAATAAGATTTCGTCTTTACTTCTGAAAAGATTTTCAAAACTCCCAACGTTGTAAACTCAGCTGCAGCCCCATTCATGATCTTTTCCTTCTCGCTACTGAATTTAGGTCTTCTTTAGGATGATCAAAACAATCCTAGAAAATCCAATAGATCTTGCGGCTTTTGGCTTGCATCAAACGAAGTAAATTTCATGCTTTTAATCAGGGAGCCCTGTCTGAACTCGGGATGCAGATCCAGTTTCAAAAAGGCTGGTAACTAGAGTAGAGTGAAATTTACGTATGAAAGCCTTATAGATACCTCAGATATTGCTTCACTGCCAGTGAGCCTGTTCAGTACCCCGGTGAAGTTATCACTCCCTTTTTACTGAATTTCCTTTCACCACTTCGAATCATAATTATGCATTTAAATGCTGAGATGAGGGCAATCATTTATGAATTTCCTTTCATCGTCTTCTTGGACTAGATGGGGGAAATCAAATATGAATTTCCTTTCACCATCTGTCTTATATTTTACTTTTTGAACACGAAGTGGGGGCAATCAGTTGTACCAAGTATACCAGGGATGATACCTGTGTAAAATTTGCAATGGAGGTCTGTCAACTTGCTTTGATTACCCCAGACCAACCTTCTCTTAACTTTCAAAGCACCTTAACCCGCAGGGGAAATGGGAAATATTACTTCCAGGGGCCTTCCTTCGAGAAAGAATCAATCCTTAGAAACCTGTTAAGAAACCTAGGAGAGTCAGGATCAACCTACACATAACTTTGTTTAGTTGGAGAGTGAGGAGTTATGAGGATTGGCTTACCTTTTAAGATCTGTTTTCCAGCTTCCAAAGCTAAGACGTAATCTCTTCTCCCTCTGTGGGAAACTCGAAAAGATGCTTGGTTTTTTAAGAAGGCAAAACCGAGGGTAGAAAGGGGCGACGGAGAAAGACCTGGAAATCGAAAAACAGGGGTCATGGATTAAATCCAACTCTTGGAACCCTTTCTCAGAGACGCTTTACTCTCTCTGCTTATTTTAATTACTTCTTATCTTTATCTAGGTGAAACTCTTAGGACCTAGAGTAAGAACTCGTTCTTTTAGTGACATATCACACTTACGAGACCATCACCGCACTTTAGAGACCTTTACTTGAAAAATAGACTTCCCTGGAATTCGCACCTTTGCCTTACCATTTTCGTTCTCTTCTGAAATAACGGAAAATCTTTTTTATCACCTGTTTTTGTGTTGTTGGGTATTCTACCCTACAGACTAATAAGCTAGGGCTCTAAACTTATACGCAGAAAATGACCCTTAAGACTTAACTTTTGACCTTCTACCCGAATCTGAAACCTCTTTCTTCACATGCATACAAGAGAAGAATAAA
>ML814019.1:58982-97972 GCA_009831015.1 Picea engelmannii | reverse complement strand
CCGCGCCCAGTGAGAAGTTAGGGCGCGGGTTGCTTGTTTTTAAGTGGTTTTTGAGGAATTACTCAGCATGGCTTTGGCTAGGAAGAGGCATGAGTTGGCCTAATGCCAGGTAAACCTGTATGGTGCATTTTAGGGTTATAACATTTTGGCAAATTCATTTCCGATATATGGCCACCTGTTGCAAGCTAGGATCCTGTAAGGGAATAATACGAAGAGTATTAGGGCTTTAAAATAATTGAATGTATGGAAAATTTTGTATCCCTACTTCTAGAAAAACATCAAGACCTATTTTATTTTTGACGAAAGTACACTTACCAAAGAAAATTATGAAATAAAAAAGAAAACACAAACCGGTATATACAGTGGGAATTTTGGAAACCAATTATTTCATATAGTGTTTTAAATAACGCCCATTGACAGGGGCGTTGAGGATTTTACCGTCCAAATTCTCTAACAAAAATGAATTTTTTCCTTCAGGTGTTGTAACCTTGAACGGTTCGTACTAGATGTGATCGAATTTACCATGTTTTGTCGAGTCTTCCTTCCTAGCATCCCATTTTAAAACCAAATCTCCGAAGAGAAAGTCTCTGTCTTTGGCCTTACGATCGAATAGTGCTTTCATGTTGTCCTGGTATTTCTGCAACCTTTCATCCACTTCCGCCCTGTGTTGTTGGACTTCAATCAGCTGGTTTATTCTTCTTGTGACATGATTTGGTTCTTCTTTCTCATCTTGCCAAAGTTTCATTACAGGAAGCGCTATATTTATAGGTAATACTATGTCGGTCACGTACACCATTTGGAAAGGAGAAGTGCCGATAGACTTTTTCGTGCCTATCCGATTTGCCCACAAAGCATATTTCAAATGCACATGCCAAGATTTCTTGTTTTCGCTCAACACTTTCTTAATTATATTGATTAGGCTCTTGTTTGAAGACTCGGCCAGCCCATTTCCCTGGGGGTAATATGTCATGGAATGATCAAGCACAATATTGTACTTTTGACAAAAACTAACCATACCCATAGATTTAAAGGCCTGGGCATTATCTGTGACTATCTTTCGAGGGCAGCCAAATCTAGACAAAACATTCTCTTCTAAGAAATCTATTACCACCGAATCTGTAGCCCTTCTAGTTGGAATAGCCTCCACCCATTTGGTGAAGTAATCTGTAGCAGTCAGGATCCATTTATGTTGAGTGCTAGAATGAGGATTAATTTTGCCTATGAAATCTAATCCCCATTGTTTAAAAGGGGCTTCCATTTTGACTGGAACCAATGGCATCGCTGGGAGTTTATGCTTGCCTGCGAACAATTGACAAGGGTTGCAGGATCGGACCTTGGCGTTGACGTCTAAGAAAAAATTGGGCCAATAATATCCTACCCTCGGGATCTTATAAGTCATTGCCCTCCAGGCATGATTTCCTCCACACACTCCTTCGTGAAATTGGCTTATGACCTTCTCTGTTTCTGATTCAACCAAACAAACCAACAGGAATCCAAGTGGGTCCTTCCAATACAATTGTATTTCGGATATACAGTACTTGACCGCATGTAGCTTCAATGTTCTGGCTTTAGATGGGGGTAAGTCACTCGGGCACTTCAAGGTCAACAGGTAGGACACTATGTCATTGTACCAATATGATGAAGCAAACTTCTCTTCAATTCTGATTTCAGTTATTTTTTCATCGAGCTCGTTCACGTCCACACACTCTTCACCAACTTGTAGGCCATTTATTTCAAGAGCTCTGAAATTTGATTCAGCTAAGAGTTTAGCCAAACCTTGTCCCTTTACTAGTCTCGTTGGTTTTATCTCCAGGTCGAATTCTTGACTTTTGGCAAGCCACCGTCCTCTTTTTCCATCACTGTCGGACTGAACCAAAATTTATTTTATGGAGCTGGTGGGTACGTACGCAATTACCTTGGAATGCAACACGTAGGTTCTGAAAGCCTTTAATGCCTTCACCATAGCATATGCTTGTTTTTCCATTATGAGTTCAGCGTCTCTAAGACTTTTGCTAAAAAAGGTTATCAGTTTCTCGAAACCTTCTTCATTTTTCTGGAGGAGTACCACAACAAGTGTGTGTTTGGAGGCGAATGAGAAAATAAGAAAATCCTTTAGATAATCAGGGCTTGCCAGTACAAGTGCCTCGCTTATAACCTTCTTGATGCATGCAAATGATGCTTTGGCTTCTGCTATCCATTTCACTTCGTTGTTTTTCTTTAGCATATCTGTGATCAACTCCATGATTTCAACAAAGTTTGGGATAAATCTCCTCAAAAAATTTATTTTTCTCAAGAATGACTGAATCTCTTTTACATTCCTAGGGATATTTATTGTGTCTATAGCTTCAACTCTTTTAGGATCAATTTTAATTCCATCTAGAGACACAATATGGCCCAAGAGTTTACCTTCTTGCATAGCAAAGTGAGACTTTTTGGGGTTTAAAGACAAACCAAACCTACGGCATTTATCAAACTTCTGCTTGAGATGTATCAGATGATCTTCATCAAATTTAGAAAAAACGGTTAGATCATCAAGATAGATAACCACAAATTTGTCCCTTTCGCCAATGAAAGTGATATCCATAGCACGTTGGAAAGTAGCACCTGAATTCATTAAACCAAACAACATCTTGTCATACATAAATGTACCCCAAGGGGTGGTGAAGGCTATTTTTTCTTTATCATGTTCGTTGACGGCAATTTGATTGTACCCGAAAAAATCGTCGATCATCGACATCCTATTTGGCCCAACTACTTTTTCTAAAATGTGATCCATTTTGGGTAGGGGGTAATTGTCTTTGAGGGAGGACTTATTTAGATTTCTAAAATCAACACACAGTCTAATTTCCCCGCTTTTATTTCTAACCGGGACCAGGTTTGCTACCCAATCGGAGTATCTCAATGGTACGATTATTTTTGCATACAGGAGATTTTTGACTTCCCTTTCGACCACGGGCAATAAAATAGGATTGATTTGTCTGAGTTTTTGTCTAAAGGGTTTGACAGCAGGCTTCAGGGGTATCTTATGTTCAATCATAGTGGTGTCATAGGTTCTCATCTCTTCATATGACCAAGCGAAAACGTCCTTGTACTTTCTAATCAACTCTGCATATTTACTTTTGGTTTCTGGGGATAGATATTTGGATAGTTTCACCAACCGAGGGTTTTCTTTAGTACCTATGTCATATTCCTTAGCCTCTTCAGGTTGAGCCTGTAGAGTGGATCTTAAAGGGATATCATCTTGATTGAATAATCTTTCCAAGGGAATCAGTCCCTTGGGGATCTGATTATTTTTAAGAACGAGCATTCGGTGACTCGTGATTTTATCGTGGAACTCTTGAGGATCCTCCCCTTCCTGCATGATCCAAATATGATCATTTTGGTTTTCTTGGTTAGCATGCGTTTCAGCAAACTCGTCTACTGATTCTAAAAATTTGTGAAGTTGTTCATCATCCTCAAAGACTTTCCAATACTGTATGTTATTCGGTATAGAAGGTCAGTGCCTCATTTGTATGTGGTACTTTAGTTTAAACGCGGCGGGAGGTGTGAATGTTGAGGCTGCTTTGGCTAACACATCAGCCTTTTGGTTTTCATTTCTTGGAATGAAATGAACCTTGACAGAGGAGAAGAAATTGTCGATCAGATCCCAGACGCAATTCCTGTAGGACCTCAACCTAGGATGTTTGGCCTGGTACTATCAGTTTACCTGTTTTATGATTAGCTCGGCATCACCAAAGACTTCGAGTTTTTTTATTTTCATTCTCCTAGTGGCTTCTAACCCTAACACTAAGGCTTCATACTCACATACATTATTAGTGTGGTCCTTATTCCACTATAGTCTATAGGAAAAGGGAATTACGAATTGATTATCGGGAGCCACAAGGAGTGCCCCAACTCCATCTCCAAAGTAGGATGAAGCACCGTCAAAAAACATCTTCCACACACCAGAGCTATATACATTTTTTTAATTTTTTTCTTTTTCTATTTTTTCTTCTGTACAACTTTATTTTATACCTACCTCAATATCATCATCAATGGATAAAATACAATTACCTAAATCTTGATCAGCAATATATACAGGGTGGTTATTTGGGTTATGTGGATCACCTACGGTGAATGCCAACCTAGTTTCTCTGTATAGACGCCTGTACTGTCCTCCAAAAACTGGAATCATAGCATATGTCATGTCAAGCTGGAGAGATCCTCCAAGATTGGCACCCCATGACCTAGATAACAACATACCATATTTCGAAGGGATATCGGCAACCACTACATCCATAAGAATTCTTTTTGCAGGTATTTGTGCCAGATTTACCACTAAGTCTTTAATCATGCCTATGCATTTGACTTTTCTTGAATCAAATGAATATAAATATCCATAAGGCCTAGTGATTTCGAGACCTAATTTATCCATAACGGCTTTAGGCATCACATTATGGGATGCTCCATAATCTAGCATGCAGTTGTAGAGTAGGTGGTCGAGCAAGGTTAACATGATATAGAAGGGGGCAACAATGTCCTTCTCACCTTCGAAATGTGGACCAAAAACTATGTTCAGCTTGTCATCTTCTAAGTTGATGACATCGGCTTGGCTTTCATCTTCTAAAAAGCTAATCATCTTGGCAATTTGTTTTCTGTATATGGGATTTTTAGCCAGTTCAACAAGTGGGATAGGGATTTTGATTTTTTTTATTTCATTTTCCAGAATAAAATTTCCCAGGGCCTTGTCTCTCTCTATGTTTGGGGCCTCGATTCCTTTCTTTTCAGCTTTTCTTTGTGGTGCATATTTGGTTTCACTCACAGGGACCTGTTTTTTCACGGTGGGTGTTCCTACTAACTTTGACTTGACAGGTTGCGTGTCAGCGGTGTGGGTTTTTGCAGTCTATTTCTCAGCAACCTTTAGAGCCGCTTCATCACTTTTTCCCCTAGGCAAGATATTTTTGGTTGGGGCGGTTCGAAGACTCTTGTTCCTAGGTCTTAAATTATATTTCTCATGTAGTTCAGCTATAATATCATCTGCGATACCCTGATAGATCAAATCTTCAGAAGTACCGTTGCTAACATCGTCTTCCGATCTAATTTCTTTATTTAAGGATTTTTCGTAATCTTGTCTTGATAAATAAGATGATTTACTATCGTCGCCAAGATTATTTGTATCCTCATCTAACTCTTCAAAATCTTCTAGGTCTTCCTCTCCAATGAAGTTTTCACTTTTGAAGGGGGTTGGGATTTTTTGATCCTCATTCTCAATTGTTTTCTGTGGGGCCTGAGGATTAGGATTCCTTCTAAAATCCTTCCTAGGAAAATGATCCCTTTTTTATTTATCTAGTTCCATTTTTGAGATCTTATTTGATAGTTCTCTAATTACCTTATCCATCTCGTCTATTTTATCTCTCGAGGATTTCCTCGATCCTGAGGATCCACCTTGTTCTTTCAATTTACAACTTTCTTTGCTCCTGGTTTCTATTTTTGATTTTAATTTCCTTGATTCCATCATGTTCGATTTGATTTCTAGGGCATCATCTTTCATTTTTGTGAGATCTGTTGATCTCCTTTCTCTCAATAATAGAGCGAAATCAGGATCAAAGGCTCCAGTGAAAGTCACCTTTGTTGCGGGTTGAGAAGGTTTGACCTCGACCGGGATTTTATTATACAACTTTTTAAACCTTTGCGTGAAATCGAGAACTGATTATGAGTTTTTTTTTCTAAGGGCTCCAAATTCAGTTAGGTAATAGAGGTGGTCTCTCCTTTCCCCCCATTGTCTGATAAAAGCGTTTTCAAGTTCTTCGTAAGATCTTAGAAATCCTGCTACTAAGGCTTGGAACCAGGTCCTCACCTGTCCTTCAAAAGTCTGAACGAGGAGTATAGAATAGACATCTTCGTGTTCGATTCCAAGGATGTCGGAAAATTGGTCAAAGAAATTTATGTGTTCTTGAGTGGTTAAATATCCTTCCCCTGTAAATTTGGGAAGGATTTTCATATAGTTTTTGGGAAGGTCGTGTAGGGGAACTAGGAGGACAAGGGGTGCATATCTGGAAGCTACCTTAGCAAATATTCCAGGAAGCGGTGCTTGGCCGCCTGCTGGTCCTCCTGCGTCACCACCCCTAGCTCCTGTGCCTCCGTTTGCAGCCATTGATGGATTTAAGGCTGAAGCTCGGAGTGTGTGAGGAAAAGTCTCATGGAAGTTCGGGGTATATACTTCAGGAAAAGAGAACGTATTGTTTGAAGGAGGAAGCGAGACGGATCTCTCAAGTGTTTCCGTAACTTTCAACTGTGTAAAATCAGGCTGACAAATAGTATGTATGGGTGAAAATATTTGTCTAAGGGATCTTCGTGATTTTAAAATATTTTCCAGATTAGAGACTGGCGAGGTCTTCTTGTCGTCTAGGTTCTTTCTGGTGTTCTCTGGGCTAAAATCCAGTTTACTTATCGTGGAGTCGCCCAGTGAAAAATGAAGGTAGCCTTAGAAGTTTTTTCTATCTTTGTTCACTATCAAAGAAAGAAAGTGTCAATGTCGTTCTTCCCAGGGAAAATTTGTGTTTCTTCGGTCCCCGGCAATGGCACCAAAAAATATGTTGTTACTGAGTTTATACTTTAAGGCTCTAAAGTATACCATCAAGGCATCCGAAAAGATAAAGAGAATTAAGGGGTAAGAATCAATTGTGAAAGGTAAATCAGAGTTGGTTTCTCAACTGTCTCTGTCTAGTTTCCCATTGTTCTTGGATGTTAATATCTCTCTCGATAACTGCCCATGAGCATTCTAATTCAACCCGAGTAGTTGTTGTTTGTAGGATAGTATTAAATAAGTTCAAAGCAATGCTAGTTTGATCCTGAAGGCCAGGTTCTATGTTAGGCTGTCTATTATTTGGGGCAATCATGGGGAGTAAATTTTTATTGAATTATAAAATGTTTAAAGATTTGTTGCTTTAGTTTTGAGGGATGAGATAGAAAAGGAGTTTTGGAACTCAAAATAATAACACAATAACAGTAGAGGTCGTTTCCTGTACTTGAAATAATTTGCAAATAGTAAAATAATAACCAAAGTAACGTTGCTGAAAAATACGAGGCTTTAATCATGAAAGAATCTCATATCATAACAGAAGAATGAAAGAAAAATGAGATTTCTAATAAAGTATAAAATATAAACATCCAAATGACCTATAGGTCTTGAAACTGTTGATAGCAATCACAGAGGAAAAACTGTAAATGATTAGATAATTAAATAAATTCAAACTACAATAGAAGTTTGAGTAAAACTATAGATGATCATTCATTAGAAATACATGAAATAAAGATGTTGAAAGATATTGAAAACTAAGTAAAGTAACACATAGCTTCAAGTTGACAAAATTCAAAATCTCTTCTGCATTATCTATATCACTGTAAATCGAAAAAATTATAATACAATTGACTCCCCAAAAAAACAAAAGCCCTTTCTCAGTCTTGTGAAATTATATTTATACATGATCACCAAACCTTTTTTTCTGTTGGTGATTAACTAACTTTTGAAGACTAATGGTTACATGAATGTGAAATACTGAACCATTTATATTTCTATATTTATCTTCTTTGATTAATTTCGATGATGAAATTTTCAAAATAATACTTTATTTCTTTGTTGATGAAACTCCTTCTTCTGTTTTGAGACAATCAATACATTTCCCAGGAGTTGTGCCAACACCCTAGGAGCCTCTGGAATATCTTTCACCTCAAATAGGAAGAATTTTCTCTGTAGTCCTAGTAGACGGTCGTCAACTATCTTTCCTGTAAACTCGATAGTTTGTAACTTTAAATTCAGCTTCACCATCCACTTGTTAATCTGTGTAACATCAATTACCTTTATCTGTGAGATTTCTATTTGAATTTCATCCAGATTCTCCTTGAAATTTAATTGATGCCTTCCAATGTTGATTTGTCCCAATAACCCAGGACAGTTGTCTCTTCCAATGTTCAACGAAGCCTTAAATAGAAGATCGAAAATTTCTTCGCAATCATCATTAACCTCTTTGGTTACTCTCTTGTTTTCGGCGAGGCTTGACTCCCAAACCTTGAGTATTATATCCCCTTTGATCTGCTCTGAAACAGATAACTTTTGAGTCTTTCTGATCTCCTCTTTTGCTGAAAGAGTCACTACCTTTTGAAAAGTGGTTCTGGCTACTTTTTCTTCCCTCTCCTTTAAGAGGATACTGTCGAAGGATTTACTTGTCTCTTGAAAGTAAGTCTGAATAATTTCTAGCTTAGAGATCAATCCCTGTTGCTCTTTTTCTATTTTTGCATGTATTTCCAATGCCTGGGCTTGGAATGTTTCCATCTCTACCACTTGATTTTGGATTGAAATCATCTTGTTCTGTAATTGTTTATTCATTTCTTCCTGATGTAGGACCTGTGCTTGATTGGACTGTATCTTCATGTTCACTTCATTTAAGCTTGTTCTTAGTATTTGAATCTCCTGTATGTCACTGGTTCTGGCTCGTTCTAGCCCTTTGTTTATTTATAGACTGATACCTCTTTTAGTCTCCCTTAATTGACTTTGTAGCTGGGCTATCATTTGGTCTTTCTGTTGTAACCTAATCCTCAAATTGATTATAGAGTGTAAATTTGTTGATGTGAAGGCTCCCATCGTGCCTGCTATTTCTGTAGCGAATTCCCCTTCTTCAAGATTTTTTCCATCTACGATGATCTTATGTTTTTTTATCATCGTGTCTCATCTTAGATGCATTTCCTGTTTCAATATAGCCCTTCTCTTTTTACTGAAAAAATAATCGGATGAAGGAATTTTGTCTCTAGAAATAGGTTCGAGATCACTAACATATAGAGCTCCCATTTGGGGGTTTCAATAGGTAGACTGCAATGGGGTCAAAGAAGTAATAGGGCTTCCAAGCTTTGTCGATACCGTTCCTCCTATTTTTTCAGGAAAATTCTCAGGGACTCCTGGAGATGTTTCCAACTCCTTTCCTTTCCCTGACTCTGAGTTCTCGATTTGTAGAACTTTTGTTCTTAGTGAAACCATTTCAATCTCCTTCAAATTTTCCTTTGTATTTACTCTATCCTGTGAATCTGATTCAAAACCTGGGGGAGGTCCTTCCTGCTCTGGAGGGGGGATCGTGTATTGACCTTCCAATATCTTCGGTAAACAACTTTGCCTATGGATTTGGAAGGTCATAAAACCAATATGTAAGTTGGGTGGTAATGCCCGTACTCTGTTTAATACTTCCTCATAAGTTTTGACCTGTTTGAACATATCATCATAAGCAGACCTTTCATGTTCATAAGCTTTCATACCGCAGTGTATCAGGTGTTTGTTCACTAGTTGATAAGGGTCATGCTTTTTGTGCTCAATATTTACCATTTTGATTTCTTCGAGCGCTTCTACTTCCACCTTGGAATGGCCCAAGTTTAGTAATGAAAATTTCCCGATATGCACAGGAAAGATTGGACAGGATTTCTTTTGAGCCGCCTTTAGCTCTATTCCGATACCGCCTTTCACTATTTGGTGTGCTACCTCCCTCAATACCAGTTTGTCTGGGAGAAATTTTGGAAGTGCATGAGGAGGGACTTAGCACCCATAAACCCTGATGTAGGAGAAACTTTCTTCGATGAACCAGTCGGCTATTGCCCTGAGATTTTCTGAGACTATCTCAGAGATGCGAGGAGGATCACATCCATAAATCATTTTATGCATTGGCATTATTACAAAATGACAAATTTCGTAAAATGATTTTTTTGCGTTTTCTTCCCACAGCTCTGAATGATACTCGTGAATGGGTTGGGGGCAGGTTATGTTCCAATTCCAATTCATCAGAGGGAACGGAGTCAAAAAACAAATGGCATCCATTATGTATGCCGACATGTAAAAGGCCACAGGTTGACCTTGGGCTTTTGCGGATTTGTAATTTGAAACCTCTTTGGCCAAGTTATCGGATAAAATCTTGCTTTAGTTGAAACTATATCCTTCTGATGCCTCCTCTAAAAAGGCTACCCAATTTGTGGGAAAATTATAGGGATTCTTTTTGCCAAAGAGTCTACACAACATCATGGCTACATAAACCATGTATTCATTCAAAGATGCAGTGGCATAACTTCCGTGAGTGTCGGACCTAAATTTTGATGGACATCTCCACCATCCTTTGATTAAATCGGGATAAGTTAGGTCTGCCTCAGTACACTCCTTACTTTGAAATTCATCTATAAACTTGACATTGTAAATATATTTAGGATTAGGTGAGAGTTTGTACATTACTTGGATATGTTCAGGTCTGAATGAGCCGATAACGACCGACTGATCGTTCAGAATACTTCTCGTCGGAATATCAACCTTCTCTAGACCCCAACTGATCATGTCATTGTACGCCACGAGCCGTGGGCGTGCTGCAATCTTGTGAAGGTCGGATTCGGCTATGTCTTGAAGGTGACTCTCGGAATCCTTTGGGGAATTTTTTGATTTCATAGTCCAGAATTTCATAGATTTGTGTCCAGGATTTGATCGAGTCGATAGCATGTGGTGTTGTGTCGGATATGATATATGCCTTTGGACTGCAAATCTCAGTTGTATCTTCACTCTTATTAGGTGCTTTCTTTGGTTCCATGACTTTCGTATCAGAATGAAAACCTGTCACAGAAGAGAGGTGTATGAGTTTAGCTGAATGCATCTTATACCTGATAGCATGAACTAGGATAAGTTGTGAAACACAGACCTTTAATTCTCTTTTAACTCATTTAATGGTGAAGGTACTGACGCAACTGACAAGAACTTAATACCTTAAATGCAGTGAATATTTCTGAGATACGCATTACTGTCACATAAGTCATTAGTTATTCGTTATTAATGTGGCCGTATTTCGGCAATCCCAGATTCAAAATTTGAAAGATTTCATTCAATGGTACCGAAAATAAGAAAATACCTAAGTTTAATTATTGTTAATCGTGTTTTTAAAATAGATTTAGTTCATTTTAAACGCTGATTATGGTTCGAGACTTCGTGTTTCGAGGTTTCAGGGATCGTGGATACATGAGGTATGTCATCGCTAAACCCTGATTCTTGAAATTGCGAAATCACGATGAGATTAGGTTAGGCCTTAACTTTCGTATTAGTAAATTAATTAATCAGGATTAAAAACTAACTTCCATTCTTTCGGGAAATCGGGGATCGGGATTTAATGATTCAATATGTATGGAAAACATATGGTTTTGAGTAGACCCAAATCCCAAAAGGTTTAAAAAGTTAATCAACTCCTTTAGGGTTTAAATTACCGTGATTAAAAATAACTTTACAGAATGCTCATCGGGACTTTTAAAACACTTTTGTTTTTTTGTCTTTGATTATTTAAAGAATAAAGCTTGTCGGGATTTTGGTGCGGGGCTTTTGGAAATGATAGTGAGGGTTATGCTTTATGAAAAGCCGAAACTCAAAAAAGGAAAGTTTTAGTCTTAGAGATAAAAACTTTAAAAACTATTTCAACAAGACCCAAAGTCATGAGGACTCATAGAAGGATTAAAGGTCGAGGCCCTTAACACTTATAAATTCTTCCAAGTCGGGAGGAAGCGTAAGCTCAGGAGGAGGAGTGATAGTGGTCATTGGATCGAACACTGTGAAGAATCTAGACCGTTAGATCAGAGTCTAGACAGGAGGAACAAGTGCGCAGGAGAGGAATAGATCCCATCCATTGGATGTGAGCATGAAGGAATAGAAACTATTAGACCCAGTGGAGTTGTAAGGACGATAAGCCCAGGAGTCATTCAACACTCCAATGCTGCGAAGGAATCTTGGTCATCCATTGAGGCAGGACACGTGGCGAGAGATCAACGTTGCGTTGATTCGCAAATCGAGAGATCAGAGGTGAGTAGTCTTTCGATATCCTGAGTCGAGAATTCCGGATTCGCGAAGAAGATATCTGGACCATTGGATCGAGGAAAGACGTGGACCATTGGATCCAGAGGACATGTGGTGAGATATCAACATTGTGTTGATTCGCAAGTCAGGAAATCAGAGATAGGAGAAGCAAAAACTCATGAAGTCCGAGTTCTCGAAGGAGAGATATGGACCATTGGATCGAGGACAATCGTTGACTGTTGGATCTATAGGACACTTGGAGAGAGATCAACATTGTGTTGATTCGCAAGTTGGGAAATCAGAGATAGGAGAAGAAAAAACTCATGAAGTCTGAGTTCTCGAAGGAGAGATATGGACCGTTGGATCAAGGACTGATCTAGGTCGTCGATCAGATAAGTACTGAAACACGAAGCCGTGAAGTCCGAGCTCGCAAAGGTGATCACAGTCGTTGGCTGGAGGAAGATAATGGACCATCGATTTGATACAAGGGAAGTTTGGAATTCGTATTTCAGGCAAAAGAAGGTGGACTAACCTTCAAAGTCACAAAATGCAAAATCCTGATTCACTCGAAAGGATCTGGACCATTAAGTCACAGAAAATCTTACAACGTTGATCTGTGGTGATTCAAGTTGCAAGTTCAGGAATCAGAAGAAGGGAGGTGCCCTAACCTCCGATATCACGAGTCGCAAAATCTTGAAGTGAGAAGAAGAGATATGGACCGTCGATCGAGGAATTTCATGGGTCGTTGATCTGGCATGATGAAGATCAAAGTTCATGATTCGATCTCAGTCGTTGGCTAGAAGGAGAGATTTGGACCATCGATCTGACGCAAGCAGAGTTCGAATTTCATGAGTTGGGAGAATTGATGCAACTCCCAACTGTATATCTGATGTGTGAAGTCGTGAAGCACCCTTTTTCTTGGACCCTGGTCACAACCAAGGTCACATCAGCGGAAAATAAGAGAAGGAGCTAGTGTTTCTATGCTCCACTTCGGAGATCGCGAGTTGGGAGAATCGAGGTGACTCGTAGCAGAAAATATGAAATGCGAAGTCGCGAAGAGTCAGTTTGGATAGGCGTTTGATCATAGTTCGTGGTCACATGAAAGAAAGGGGCTTAGCCAGAATAGCTAGCGCCCTTTGTGTAGTTTTCTCAGAAATGGAAAAGGTGCCAAAGGGATGAGCGCGCGGAGGTGCTCTTTGTAACTTCCGAGACAGACTGATTGTAACTATAGAAATCGACTGATTGCATCTGCCATAGAATTCGAAGAATGGTGCTCACCAGAGGAGATGAAGGGTCTCGAGATAATTTCTAGTGGAATGAAGACTCATCATAGAGATAATTGGCATATGGAAAAGTGTCGAAGACTGTAATTGCCAGAGAAGCCAAAGAATCTCAGCATAACGGCCACTGATGAAGAACAGACTGAGAATAATCACAAGAGAATACGAAGAATTGTCTGGATGATCTGGCAGAGTGTTGGCATCCAATTCACCTTTTTATACTGTCCTTATAAGCTGCCTACACCAGTGTTGTGCAAACCTTGATTTTCATCGCAATTCTCGAATAAAACGACACTATTATTTTTGCGCTATTTGCACACTTACCTTGGTTCTTGTTTTCACGAATGCAAGCGTGAAAACTTTGATTTTGAAGTCGTATTAAAATTGTCACTGGATTGTTGTGATCATTCTTGTCTATATGCCCATTGCATTTCCAATTTACTTATCATTATACGATTGACAAGACTCCAAGATCCTTATTCATTTGGCATTTTTATTTGTTAATATGACTTCGTTTTACAAGACTGTAATGATATTCTTTTGATCGAGTTTGTGATACATTGGTGATTTGATTTATATGATCTTTGATTATTGGTTTCATGAAAACACTTTGGTGTTATGGTTAGACCCTTGGTATAAATCGTTTCATACAACACATAGTTCATATGATCAAACCCTTGGAGTGATTTCGATTTATTGCTTTGGTTTTCAAACTATAACTATTGCTCGCGCAAATGTTTAATCCACTTACCATAGATTGCATTGGTTGATTGAATAGCATATTTTTAAAACCTATACAATAGTGGGTTGAATAGTTATTTGCGCCGGCAGTTGTACTATGGGATATGACTATTGTGCATGGGCCGAAATAGCTCCACCACCTTCGCACGATCTATCATTAATGTTTTCCCCCTATCTCGGTTCACCTTTGCTGGTTTTCGGATGAGCCTGTGAGCGTTCTGCCCCTGCGTATGCTATGTCCAAACCCTAGCCTGTGTACCATGCTCACCATGTGCTCCTATCTATGGCACCGGTGGTGCACATAGAACTAAATGGAAACCAAGTCCTGTTACTCTTCGATAATGCTCGAAAGGATTTGGAAGATAGTGGTTGGCTCGTGTTTATACAGAGGTTCGAGGGTTTCAACCTTTTGGTTGCCCAACAATTCACCCTCACCTTTTATGGGTGTAGGGATAAAATAGGTGACATTCAGCTTGAACTCAATGAAGAATTCATAAGCTCTACTACAGGACTAGCAGCCACGGGCCAGCGATGGTTTAAAAATTCCAAAGTTGATGAAGTGTCGTGGCCATTACTATTCATATCAAGGAAAGTCATCTCCTGTGATAAAGGTATGCCTATTTCTACATTCAAACCCCGGTGGAACGATCTGCTGGTAATTGTGAAACAATTTGTGACCTGTGAAGGTCGGTATGGCCTAGTATTTTTGTATCACCTTCAGTTGTTAATGAATTTCATGGGCTATCCATTGAACATGCCATTTTACTTCTTGCGAAGTCTTTACAAGATGGCTAAGAGATTCAAACGCGAGAAGGCTGATAGCATTCTGTTTCACCATGGCTTGATTAGACTCATCGTCGTCCACCATTTAAACCTTCACGATGATAATTGGCAAGCCTTTTTATCCTGAAACGGCTTTGCTAATCCAGAGTCTGCTCAAATCGATAAAGCCGTGGTTAGTGAGACTAGGGTCGGGCCACCCGTGCCATTCCATGTTCTTCTCCCCCCTGCCAAACCCTTGGTTTTCCCTGACATCAACCTACTCGACATCATAATAGACAAGATTGAGGTTGTCAAGAAGCCTGTGAGTAAGAAAGTCAAGGGTAATCCTACTGTCGACAGCAAGGGTAAGAAAAATGCTCAATTGATATCGAGACTTGCCCGGAATAAACCTAAGCCCAACGTCGACCAAAATACCATAGTCCTGAGCGAGGACTCGGACTCCGATATCGAGCGTTTCTTAGCTGAAGAGTAACCCTATTCCCATGGCCTATGCTCCAAGCAACCCTATGACTCTGTCTCTAAATTTCCCCCGTGCCTAAAGAACAATCCTAACTACCCGGGAATCAAGCTACATAATGAAACCCCTATTGGCTTAAACAAAGATTTGCCTATGTTATCGAAGCCCGAGCAAACATCATGTATCCAATGCGACATGTGGCTAGAGCGTTATTACAATGACGTTCCCCTACTGCAATCAAAGATCAAATCGTTGGAGGAGCAAGTTGCAGTGCTGTCAAAATAAAGAGACAGGTTTCAAGCTAATGATAAGAAGCAAAGAACTACTGGTTTGATTGTCTTCAAGAATGTCGAATCGGCTACAGCCTTCGTCAATTCCAAATTATCATAATCGAAGCCATTTCTCATTGTCCAGGTATGAATTTCAATATGATTTTTGTTTTGTAAGTTTGCTAGATTCATTGTAACATATTCGGTTTTGGCTTCCAAATTAGCTCTGTTCGTTTTGATTCGAAATGATTATGTTTCCTGTACAATAGATTCACTTTACCAAACCCAAATGCAGCGGTAATTTCGTTATGCGATTTTGTCGTGCCCAGTGTAGCAATTGATTGGTTTTGACTGGGTTTGATTCATTTTAGAGTAATTCTGTTGATTTGAATTAACGAAATCAATAGGGTTTGCTTTCGCTTGGATTTTGATTGCATCTGACCTTTACAGGAGATTTTTATGCTAAGATTAGAACATGGTTATGTTTTGATTTGATACGATTTTGTTGTGGTTGGATGCTATCGAATCTAATTTAGTTCTTATGGTTCGATTTTGGAACAATTTCATAGGTTTGAATTGGTATGATTTTTTATGAGTGTAATGTGACATTATTAGTTATTGGTTTAATAAATACGATGTAATTTTTTTAAATCAGAGAAACAACCCTGTTTGACTTCGATTTACCAGGGATGACTCTGTTTGTATTGCATCGATATTCTCGTTTACTTTTGACCTGTGCAAAAGATCTATTTGTTAAAATCATGGAGTTGGGTTGATTGATACGATTTTACTAAACGATTATGTCATTTCCAAACTATTTTGATTCATTCCTTTTTGATTCGATTTGCAATGATTGTTGCATGTCTTGAGTTAGAGCGATTGCTTTTATGAGTTGGACTGGTATCGAAAATAGATTTGATGCTGCTCTGTTGGATTTGATTTTCAAAAACGATTTTGTTAAGCTCATATCGACATATTTTGTCTCTGTTGAGTTCGTATGAAAAACTCGGCTAATAGTTCATTTTGAAATTGATTCAAGTGATGATTTCGTTGACTGTCAATCGATTATGTCTGCTCCCAACTGGAAATGACAAACGTTTGAAAAATCCCACATATCTTGTTATCAACTGATTAATACAATTATGATTTCATTTGGTTCAATTTACATACAAGTTCTGATTTGATTTGCAAATAGCATGATCGTTTGTATATGTTTAATATAGTTCTATTAATTTGAGAAAACGATCCTGTTGATTACGTTTGGATTCGAAATTGATTTTGTCGATGGCTGAAGCAACATAACTTATTTGTGTCGATTGCAATTGGTTAATGAAAATCATTTTCATTACTGTTGAATTATCTAATGTGATTCTGTTTTCCCGAATTGGTGATAACAAATTGAACAGAGTGCATGCATCTCTGTTATCATACGGTTGACCACGATTTAGTCTGTTCCAATTTGCATGCAAGTGTCGATATGAATGATTCTTTTGGTTTTTAATTAGCAATCAAATATTGTTCAATAGTTTGAATATATTCTTTAAGATTTGAATTGATTTTAAAACGATTCTGTGTTCAATTTAGACCAGCTACAGAATCGCAAGATTCTGTAGCTTGTCTTAGAAATTAGATTTTTGTCAATTTTATTAATAAAATATCCTCTAATATTGTTTGTTCTTGTCCTTTTTCAGGTGCATACGAATTACCATGATCAATGGGGCATGTTCTAGCAGTTAGGGAGATACTTTGGATATGTTTTTGTTTTAGGTTGTTAGTTTAGTCAGACTTGGGAGATTATCTACAGATTTTTCTGTAAACTGTTTTGATAATTCCCACAGGGATGTTTTACCCTGTGGGAGGTCTTTAAATACTTGTCATTTTTTGTAATAAAGGAATCATCATCACTGTGGAGAGAACCAGATGATGGATTTATGATTCAGACTGAGACGAAATTTGATGTCTTGTAACAGCTTTCGCTTTCAATATATCAAACTTTTGTTTCAGGTTTTGCATATCAGTTCGCAATTAATTATTGACTACTTTAGCTATCATAATCTATTTCCTATTGATGTGATTTAAATTATATGTTTTCCATGTCTGATCTCTCTTATTTATAAATACATCAATTATTCTGCTTCAATTAATGAATTACAGGTTTACCTTTTTCGTTAAATGAATCAATTTGTACAAGTCCTTGCACACAGATTTATCTAATTGCGATGATTTGTAAATTATAAGATTGTTGTAAGTTATTATGTCTTGTTTTTCCTTTTATATATATTTGAAGATCACAACAACTTTCCGTTTACGAGAAGCTCGTGGAGAATCTGGTGTGGGTTTCCTCCCACCAAACAACTGAATCTACCATCATACACAGGACAAACCTGAAGCGTTACTTCAGGTCAGTTTGTTATTTATTATTTAATAGTTAGTTTATTAGTGTCATATAAGTAGTTTAGTTAGATATATATATAGTTTAGATTCATAGTTAGAGTTATTATTTAGTTGTTTAGTTTAGATAGTTTTATTCTAATTTTTTTTCATAAAATTATAAAAATCAAAAAACAATAGTTCCGTTGTCTTAGGACAGATTACAAATGAGTTTTGCAGGTTTTAATTTAAATCTGTAATTTGTAAATATTGTACATTTGTAATTAAATTTGATTCTGTTGGTAATTGAACATTTGATTTTACAGAGTTATAGTTGTATAGTATTAGACAGTAAATTGTATATAATAGTTTAGATTTGTTTATTAGTTTGTTTTAATTGTTATTTGTTTATTTAGATTAGTTAGTTTAGAGTAGTTTTCTTTTGTTTTCTTAGGACTTAGATCGACTAACGGAGCTGCTAACCCCGTCAGGGTGGTTCATACCAAACGGCTTGGGTTATTTAGACAACCCCTGACTGGATCCACTCTTCCAGTTGGCGAGCGTTCATTTTCGCCCGTCAACAAATGGCGCTAGAAGGAGGACCTGGAATTTATTAATGGCACGAGGCGGTCGCAAGAATCCTCCACCACCTAATCGCTCACCTATAGTGACAAGAATTCATTCGAATGATAACATCCCCCCTCAAACAGCAACCACATGAAACGACGATCCACCGATCACAATTGAGCCAGTAACACCAAATCCTACAGGTGGTGACATACAAGAGATTGTCTGCCAATATCTTTTAAGAACACATAGTGCCTTCGCCCATTTGAGGAAACCAAATCGACCTTTGGACCAAACTTTAGATTTCTCTGATATCAGAGAAAAACTCGGAGGCACTAACCTCACTGTGAACCCTACAGATCCAATCCTCACCCCTATTGCAGGAGGATATGGAATACCTCCCTCACCACCTCCATCGTCCCCTTCTTCTTCGGGAGAAGACACCTCCGACGAAGGCATTTCCCCTTCGCATCCTTCCACACCGACTACACCAATGGCCAACCAGAACAACCCTGCAATACCTTGGATCGACCAGGATGTCGTAGCTGTACCTGGAGCACAACACCCCTTACCCAAACATCTAGAGAAATGGCTTCCCAAGTTTGACCCTGACTCTAAACAGATCGCCGAAGATCACATTAAAAAGTCTATGTTAGCCATAAAACTCCGCAATGTCGAGCACGAAGACGTAGTCTGTAGGTTTTTCCCTTACACTTTCGAGGGCAATGCATCTACATGGTACTTTGCCCAACAACCCCATACCATCGTGTCTTGGGAAAAGTTTGAGTCATGCTTTTTGGAAAAGTTCGGAGATGGTAAGCCTCCGGAAGTCCTATTCATTGAGCTTTCCAACTTAAGAATGAACCCAAAAGAAAAATTTAAAGACTTCAATCAAAGATTCTTAACACTAAAGAACCGAATCCCTTCGGATTCCATGCCTGCCGAGAATCTCATAATAGCATACTATACTAAAGCTTTGCATCAAAGTATAGCTATTTGGGTTAAACGATCTAAGAAAGCCACGTTGTTAGAAGCCTTCGAGGAGGCCATCCAGATTGAAAAAGACATACTTTGTCTAAAAGACACTACTAGCAACGAAACAGAAACTAGCTTTTCTTCCAAAAAGAAGATCGAGATCCTCCCTAGACCTACTCAAAGTAAAACGCAACCTGAAAGCTCAGATTTAGAAAACTTAACTAAAGTCATTCAAAAACTATCGAATCAAGTTATAGACTTGAAGAGAACGACCGAAGAAGCTTCTTCGAGCAAAGGGCCTTACAAACCCCCGTTCAGGAAGCCTTTCCCAACCAACCGACCTAATCCGACTACTGAGGACCTTAATCTAGAAAGTCTGTAATACGCCCTTCAAACAATTCTAGAAGCCCAAGATAACTCAATGCCTCCTGAGATTCCTGAGGAGGTTGTTGAACAAGAGACAGTTCAAGAAGAAGAGTCTTCTTCAAACATTTTTGGACATTTCTCGGATAGCATTTTCCAAGCTAACTTCGAGACAGTTCATCCCTACAACACTAGGAGTAAGACAACGAACAAACCTTCTTCCGAAACCACTACGAATTTTCCCCCAAAGCAATCTAAACCAGCTGAGACTAAACCTAGTCATGTGAACCCCAAATTAGATTATGATTTATTTGAAGATCTTAAAAAGTTAAGGGCTAACATTTTTGTTTGAGTTATTGAAATTTTCATTTCTGCTACAAAAAATGTTACAGAACATCTTAGAGAATAGCAAAAATGGTAATTCAAATGGTAACAAGGTTGTTCAAAACAAAGTTCCTCAGAAGACTTCCACTAAAAATAACCCTGATCCTCAAGATAAAGGAAGCCTTCCTGTAAATAATGTAAATACTGTAGATAAAGTAGCGTTAGAAACTGCGAGTAAAAAACCACAAGCTACCACTCTTAGTACTCGCAAAAATGTACCTCCATTTTTGTTAACTTTCGAAATCTTTAATAGAAACGTGCACAATTGTATGGTAGATTCAGGAGCGACATCCAATATAATGCCATGGTTTGTATGTCAGAAGATTAATGCTGAGGTTGAACCATGCACATTAAAAATCATCCAACTTGATTGAACTAATGTTAAAGTTATAGGCGAATTAAGGAATGTTCTTATAAGATTATCGTCTAACCCCAAGGTTCATAAAGTAATTGATATTATCATTGTGGACATTCCAGAAGTGTACGGTATGTTTTTAAGCAGGGACTGGTCAGAGAAGTTACACGGCTATTTCGCGACAGATTGGTCTCACCTATGGCTTCCAGAGAATGGCAAGCCCAACAAGATCAAGGTAAATCGTGAATGCTACCTTAAGTTCACGGTCACAGATTTGAACGATCCCAACGAACCATTTACACCTTCTGCCGATTCACCCGAAATACAAGGGATGGATACCTTTTTCGAAAATTTCATGGCCGAGGCTTTAGCAATCACCAAACCAGAACAGCAGTCCGAGATTGTAGCATATGTGCAGCCAAAAGCTTCTACACAACGATCTCATGCGCCTGATAAAAATCAAATTTGGTCTCTATATTTCGACGGGTCTAAGTCCAGAGAAGGAGCTGGTGCAGGCTGCGTTATTATCGATCCGACAGGTAACAAAACATTGATTGCATGTAGGCTAGAATTTGAATGTACTAATAACACTGCAAAATATGAGGCTTTACTGCAAGGCCTCAGAAAAGATTTAGACATGAACATTCAAAACTTAGCTGTCTTTGGAGATTTCAAAATCGTGGTTAGACAGGTAAGAGATTCTATCCACTGCCTGTCTCCACATCTTAAAAGCTACCAATCCGAGGTATGGAATTTAATGAATAAATTTTCTGCTTTCAATATAAATTATATTCCTAGGTTGAACAACTCTGAAGCAGATCTATTAGCTAACGTAGCTTCTAAACTCTTTCCTACAGAAGGCTTGTCCCTAGACACATTCTCCGTCGAACTGTTGTTCAGGCCATCCATTCCTGACAACATCACCAACTGGAGGGTCTTCGACGACGATCAATAGATTATTAGCTTCCTGCACATGGAAGAAACTTTTCAAGGCGCGGTGATATACGAACGCACGCACGACGACAATTTGCGTAATTTTACTGTAATACCAGATCTAAGAACTCCTGAATCTTCATCGGACATGGTAAACTCGATCCCTAAATCTGTAGTTAGATTAGAGAAGTTTTATGATCTTCAAGATAAATTCAAAAATCGGTCAACTGTAAAACCAATAGTTCCTCGTTATCATTTGAAAAAGTGAACTTAGGAACTAATGACAATCCGCAGTGCATTAATTTAGGGGTTGGGTGTTCTGAACAATAAAAAGATGCATTTATTAAATTATTTAAATAATTTAAAGATGTTTTTGCATGGACGTATGATGACCTTAAAACTTTCGACCCTAACATCATACAACATGTCATTCCTATGAAACCCCAAACCTCGCCCTTTCAACAGAGATTGAGAAAAATGCACCATAAGCTTGAACCGACCGTCAAAAAAGAATTGAATAAACTCCTGAATGCTAAGATAATCTTCCCTGTTAGGCACACTCAATGGGTTTCTAACCTTGTCCCTGTCCGGAAGAAAAGCGGGGAAATCCGACTTTGTGTCGATTTCTGGAACCTTAATAGAGCATATGATAAAGACAACTATCCTATCCCACCCATGGAACAAATCCTTCAACAGGTATCTGGTTCTGAGAGGCTATCCTTACTGGATGGTTTCTCGGGGTACAACCAAGTCTTGATGTCTCCACCAGACCAACTTAAAACTACTTTCCGCACCCCATGGGGCACCTATGCTTATCGAAAAATGCCATTTGGATTGATTAATGCCGGTGCCACTTTCCAGAGAGCGATGGACATCGCTTTCCAGGGCTTGATCAATCAGTCCATCGTAGTTTACTTAGATGATGTGACTGTATTTTCAAAAAACAAAACCGATCATCTAGCTCATTTACGAGTTGTTCTATAGCGATGTCGTAAATACGGCATTTCCTTGAATCCTAAAAAATCCATCTTTGCAGTAGAACAGGGTAAACTCTTAGGATTTATTGTGTCAAGAAAAGGGATGATTATCGACCCCGAAAGGACTCGAGTAATCTCGAAACTTCCCCCTCCTACATCCAAAAAGTCTATGCAATCTTTCTTAGGCCAGATTAACTTCGTGAGGAGATTTGTCCCCAGCTTCTCCGAAATGGTCAGACCTTTGCAGAACCTAATTAAGAAAGACGCCCAATATCATTAGGGACCATTAGAAAATCAAGCTTTTAATGCAATAAAGAAGGCTATAATAGACGCTCCTTCTCTCATGAGCCCCGACTTTTCCCAAGACTTCACGCTTTACACTTTTGCTTCCGACCGCTCTTAAGCAGCAGTCCTAACTCAAAAGAACGCTGAAAACAATGAAGTACCCATTGCCTTTATGAGCTCTTCTTTCAAAGGCGCGAAACTTAATTACCCAGCGGTAGATCAGCAAGCCTACGTTGTTTTCAAAGCAGTCAAGAATTTCCGGTCTTATCTTTTGAAATCTAGGACGAAGATTATTGTCCCTTACCCAGCCGTCAAGAACCTGTCATTGCAAAAAGAATTAGGTGAAAAGAGGGCTAACTGGGTTACTTCCTTGCAGGAGTACGACATAGAAATTACCCCAGCTTAGATAGTGAGAGGCCAAGGGTTATGCAAGTTAGTCACTGATTCAACAACAGGACAGCAAGAAGAAAGTGATAGGTCAACCCTAGGACAACACGATCAAAATACAATCTATTGTGCACAAAACTTCGTCAGTCCTTGGTATGACGATATAAGATTCTGTCTTGAACATGGGTCAGCCCCTTGTCACTTGGATCCCACTAAAAGAAGATCATTGAGACTAAATTCTTCCTCCTTTCATTTGGTTAATGGTATTTTATTTCGTCAAAATTTGATGGTATACTGATGCGTTGTCTTGAGAAAGACGAAGCAGAAAAAGTCTTACTAGAGTTGCATGTCGGAGAAGATGGTGGTCATTTTGGTGGCGACACCACTACCCATAAGGTTTTTAGAGCCGGTTATTACTGGACCACACTTTTTAGAGACGCCCATGCCTTGTGTCGCAAGTTTATTATTTTTCAAAAAGCATCAGGGCGGTTACAGAAACCAGCCTTTCCTTTGCAGCCCGTGTCAGTAGACTCTCATTTTCAGCAGTGGGGCCTTGATATTATAGGTCCAATCAACCCACCATCCTCACAGCAGCATAAGTTTATCATAACAGCCACAGATTACTTTACTAGGTGGTCTGAAGCTGCCGCTTTAAGAACTGTGAACACCAGTCAAGTAATTGCCTTTCTAAATTCGAATATTATCACTCGTTTTGGTATCCCTGACTGTTTAGTATTCGATAACGCTTCTTATTTTTTGTCTCTTGAGATGAGCAAGTTCGCTTTAGAAAAATGAATTAAATTGAAGTATTCTTCTAGCTTTTACCCCCAGGGCAATGGATTGGCAGAGTCAACAAATAAGAACTTGATTAAAATCATCAAGAGAACGGTGGCTAAAAATTATAAAAACTGGCACAATGCATTGTTAAACGCACTTTGGGCTGATAGGATAACACCAAAAGATGTTGTAGGTAACTCTCCTTTATTTCTTGTTTATGGCAGAGAAGCAATTCTACCACCACACATTCTTCTTCCGTCACTACAATTATCGCAGAAAATTCAAGAAGAAGATTGTCCCCCTTTGGAAAATTGAATTAACGCTTTGATGAAGCTAGAAGAGGTAAGAGCCCAAGCTAAACGTAAGTTAGATCAGCATCAACTAGTAGTCAAAAGCTGGTTTGATTCCAACTCTGCTTCTGATAGGAACTTCAAAGTAGGTGACCTTGTCTTGAAATGGAACAAGCCACGTGACGGAAAGGGAGAGCACATGAAATTTCAAAGCTTATGGCTTGGACCATTTTTAATTGCTGAGAAGTTGGGTCCCAGTTCTTTCCAATTGCAGAATCTAGAAGGGCAGTCTGACACCTATTCGGTAAATGGCCAAGCCCTGAAAAGATACTTTGCTTGATAACAATCCTTGTATATTATGTACATACTTTTCTTTTGTTTGCTTTTCTTTTGCTATTTTGTTTTTTATTTCTCCCTTTGCGTTTATCAGTTTTTTCTTTTGTTTTGGAAACACATACCTGTATATTAAGCTATTCAGACAAAGAAAATAGAAAGTTCTTTCATAGAAATGACTTCTAAGAAAATTGAATAAACATGAATTATATACTTCTGAAATTTACATCTGTGTTGGCAAAAAATTGTTGTTTGAAAGAAGTTAACTGATTTCGATCTCTGAGTAAAGCTTGTCACGATCACCTATTATCTTTTTACGCTATCCCTATTCCTTAAGGGAATGACTCAGAATATGTCTCCCTGCCTTAGAAAGTTGGTTCTGTAAATGAAACATCTCTGGATCTTAATAAAGGACAGTTCTTAAAAAAAAAAAAAAAAATCTGCTGAGGTCTGAAAAAAATATGTTAAAATAACATAATTTTCAGCGTCACCCCGCTCGACTATATATCTTTAAAAAACAAAGTAAATCATTAACAGAGTCATGGGAAGTGCTTGTAAACCCACCGGGATGTTGAACAAGTCTACTGGCAGCAAGTAAATGCATGCATGACACCAAGACAACTTCGTCGGGGTACTGAACAGGCCCGCTGGCAGCGAAGCAATGTCGGGTATATGAAAATTGGCAAAAATGAGATAACTTGACCTTAAAATGTCCTTTATTCTGATCCGGAAATTCTTGGCAGGATACGGATATCAGAGTGGGTTAAATGGAAACCCTGTCGAGGCTATGGACGCCTGTTGGCAGCAGTGGCTCTGTCAACAGTATTGGATATTTTATCTTTAAAATCATGGCTCTCTTGTCTTAACACTGTTATCAGCTTTCATCCTTTAAATATCGATGGAATATTTGGTTAATGATGATGTTTAGATGATTTTCTGGTTGTTATTTTTGAGTTGGAATTATTCTTGCTGTCCTAATTTGAATTTGTTCTTTTGGCCGAGATAACTGCTTCTACTAGTGTGTCTCCATTGTTGGCAGCCAATTCACCTTTTTATACTATCCTTATAAGCTGCCTACACCAGTGTTGTGAAAACCTTGATTTTCGTCGCAATTCTCGAATAAAACGACACTATTATTTTTGCGCTATTTACACACTTACCTTGGTTCTTGTTTTCAAGATTGCAAGCGTGAAAACTTTGATTTTGAAGTTGTATTAAAATCGTCACTGGATTGTTGTGATCATTCTTGTCTATATGCCCATTGCATTTCCAATTTACTTATTGTTATACGATTGACAAGACTCCAAGATCCTTATTCATTTGGCATTTTTATTTGTTAATATGACTTTGTTTTACAAGACTGTAATGATATTGTTTTGATCGAGTTTGTGATACATTGATGATTTGATTTATATGATCTTTGATTATTGGTTTCTTGAAAACACTTTGGTGTTATGGTTAGACCCTTGGTATAAATCGTTTCATACAACACATAGTTCATATGATCAAACCCTTGGAGTGATTTCAATTTATTGCTTTGGTTTTGAAACTATAACTATTTCTCGCGCAAATGTTTAATCCACTTACCATAGATTGCATTGGTTGATTGAATAGCATATTTTTAAAACCTATACAAGAGTGGGTTGAATAGTTATTTGCGTCGGCGGTTGTACTATGGGATATGACTGTTGTGCATGGGCCGAAATAGCTCCACCACCTTCGCACAATCTATCATTAATGTTTTCCCCCTATCTCGGTTCACCTTTGTTGGTTTTCGGATAATCCTGTGAGCGTTCTGCCCCTACGTATGTTGTGTCCAAACCCTAGCCTGTGTACCACGCTCACCGTGTGCTCCTGTCTATGGCACCGGTGGTGTGCATAGAACCAAATGGAAACCAAGCCCTGTTACTCTTCGATAATGCTCGAAAGGATTTGGAAGATAGTGGTTGGCTCGTGTTTATACAAAGGTTCGAGGGTTTCAACCTTTCAGTTTCCCAACAATTCGCCCTCACCTTTGATGGGTGTAGGGCTAAAATAGGTGACATTCAGCTTGAACTCAATGAAGAATTTATAAGCTCTACTACAGGACTAGCAGCCACGGGCCAGTGATGGTTTAAAAATTTGAAAGTTGATGAAGTGTCATGGCCATTACTATTCATATCAAGGAAAGTTGTCTCCTGTGATAAAGGTATGCCTATTTCTACCCTCAAACCCCAGTGGCACGATCTGCTGGTAATTGTGAAACAATTTGTGACCTGTGAAGGTCGGTATGGCCTAGTATTTTTGTATCACCTTCGGTTGTTAATGAATTTCATGGGTTATCCATTGAACATGCCATTTTACTTCTTGTGAAGTCTTTACAAGATGGCTAAGAGATTCAAACGTGAGAAGGATGATAGAAGTTTGTTTCACCATGGATTGATTAGACTCATTGTCATCCACCATTTAAACCTTCACGATGATAATTGGCAAGCCTTTTTATCCCGAAATGGCTTTGCTAATCCAGAGTCTGCTCAAATCGATAAAGATGTGGTTAGTGAGACTAGGGTCGGGCCACCTGTGACATTCCATGTTCTTCTCCCCCCTGCCAAACCCTCAGTTTTCCCTGACATCGACCTACCTGACATCATAACAGACAAGACTGATGCTATCAAGAATCCTATGAGTAAGAAAGTCAAGGGTAATCCTACTGTCGACAGCAAGGGTAAGAAAAATGGTCGATCGATATCGAGACTTGCCCGGAATAAACTTAAGCCCAACGTCGACCAAAAGCCCATAGTCCTGAGCGAGGACTCGGACTCCGATATCGAGCGTTTCCTAGATGAAGAGTACCCCTATTCCCATGGCCTATGCTCCAAGCAACCCTATGACTATGTCTCTAATTTTCCCCCATGCCTAAAGAACAATCCTAACTACCCGGGAATCAAGCTACATAATGAAACCCCTGTTGGCTTAAACAAATCTTCGCCTGCGTTATCAAAGCCCAAGAAAACATCATGTATCCAATGCGACGTGTGGCTAGAGTGTTATTACAATGACGTTCCCCTACTGCAATCAAAGATCAAATCGTTGGAGGAGCAAGTTGCAGTGCTGTCAAAAGAAAGAGACGGGTTTCAAGCTAATGACAAGAAGCAAAGAACTACTGGTTCGTTATCTTCAAGAATGTCGAATCGGCTACAGCCTTTGTCAATTCCAAATTATCATAATCGAAGCTGTTTCTCATTGTCCATGTATGAATTTCAATATGATTTTTGCTTTGTAAGTTTGCTAGATTCATTGTAACATATTCGGTTTTGGCTTCCAAATTAGCTCTGTTCATTTTGATTCGAAATGATTCTGTTTCCTGTACAATAGATTCACTTTACCAAACCCAAATGCAGTTGTGATTTCGTTATGCGATTTTGTCGTGCCCAGTTTAGCAATTGATTGGTTTTGACTGGGTTTGATTCGTTTTAGAGTAATTCTATTGATTTGAATTAACGAAATCAATAGGGTTTTCTTTCGCTTGGATTTTGATTGCATTTGACCTTTACAGGAGATTTTTATGCTAAGATTAGAACACAGTTATGTTTTGATTTGATATGATTTTGTTGTGGTTGGATGCTATCAGATCTAATTTAGTTCTTATGGTTTGATTTTGGAACGATTTCATAGGTTTGAATTGGTATGATTTTTTATGAGTGTAATGCGACATTATTAGTTATTGGTTTGATAAATACGATGTAATTTTTTTAAATCAGAGAAACAACCCTGTTTGACTTCGATTTACCAGGGATGAATCTGTTTGTATTGCATCGATATTATCGTTTACTTTTGACCTGTGCAAAAGATCTATATGTTAAAATCATGGAGCTGGGTTTATTGATACGATTTTACTAAACGATTATGTTGTTTTCAAACTATTTTGATTCATTCCTTTTTTATTCGATTTGCAACGATTGTTGCATGTCTTGAGTTAGAGAGATTGCTTTTATGAGTTGGACTAATATCGAAAATAGATTTGATGCTACTATGTTGGATTTTATTTTCAAAAATGATTTTGTTAAGCTCATATCGACATATTTTGTCTCTATTGAGTTTGAATGAAAAACTCGGCTAATAGTTCGTTTTGAAATTGATTCAAGTGATGATTTCGTTGACTGTCAATCGATTCTGTCTGCTCCCAACTGGCAATGACAAATGTTTGACAAACCCCACATATCCTGTTATCAACTGATTAATACAATTACTATTTCATTTGGTTCAATTTACATACAAGTTCTGATTTGATTTGAAAATAGCATGATCGTTTGTATATGTTTAATATAGTTCTATTGATTTGAGAAAACGATCTTGTTGATTTCGTTTGGATTCGAAATTGATTGTGTCGATGGCTGAAGCAACATAACTTATTTGTGTCGATTGCAATTGGTTAATGAAAATCATTTTCATTACTGTTGAATTATCTAATGTGATTCTGTTTGCCCGAATTGGTGATAACAAATTGAACAGAGTGCATGCATCTCTGTTATCATATGGTTGACCACGATTTAGTCTGTTCCAATTTGCATGCAAGTGTCGATTTGAATGATTCTTTTGGTTTTTAATTAGCAATCAAATATTGTTCAATAGTTTGAATATATTCTTTAAGATTTGAATTGATTTTAAAACGATTATGTGTTCAATTTAGACCAGTTACAGAATCGCAAGATTCTTTAGCTAGTCTTAGAAATTAGATTTTTGTCAATTTTATTAATAAAATATCCTCTAATATTGTTTGTTCTTGTCCTTTTTCAGGTGCATATGAATTACCATGATCAATGGGGCATGTTGTAGCAGTTAGGGAGATACTTTGGATATGTTTTTGTTTTAGGTTGTTAGTTTAGTCAGACTTGGGAGATTATCTATAGATTTTTCTGTAAACTGTTTTGATAATTTCCACAGGGATGTTTTACCCTGTGGGAGGTCTTTAAATACTTGTCATTTTTTGTAATAAAGGAATCATCATCACTGTGGAGAGAACCAGATGATGGATTTATGATTCAGACTGAGACAAAAGTTTATGTCTTGTAACATCTTTCGCTTTCAATATATCAAACATTTGTTTCAGGTTTTGCATATCAGTTCGCAATTAATTATCGACTACTTTAGCTATCATAATCTATCGCCTATTGATGTGATTTAAATTTTATGTTGTCCATGTCTAATCTCTCTTATTTATAAATACATCAATTAGTCTGCTTCAGTTAATGAATTACAGGTTTACCTTTTTCGTTAAATGAATCAATTTGTACAAGTCCTTGCACACAGATTTATCTAATTGCGATGGTTTGTAAATTATAAGATTGTTGTAAGTTTTTATGTCTTGTTTGTCCTGTTATATATATTTGAAGATCACAAAAACTTTCCATTTACGAGAAGCTCGTGGAGAATCTGGTGCGGGTTTCCTCCCACCAAACAGCTGAATCTACCATCATACACAGGACAAACCTGAAGTGTTACTTCACGTCGGTTTGTTATTTATTATTTAATAGTTAGTTTATTAGTGTCATATAAGTAGTTTAGTTAGATATATATATATATATATATATATATATATAGTTTAGATTCATATTTAGAGTTATTATTTAGTTGTTTAGTTTAGATAGTTTTATTCTATTTCTTTTTCGTAAAATTATAAAAATCAAAAAACAATAGTTTCGCTGTCTTAGGATAGATTACAAATGAGTTTTGCAGGTTTTAATTTAAATCTGTAATTTGTAAATATTGTACATTTGTAATTAAATTTGATTATGTTGGTAATTGAACATTTGATTTTACAGAGTTATAGTTGTATAGTATTAGATAGTAAATTGTATATAATAGTTTAGATTTGTTTATTAGTTTGTTTTAATTGTTATTTGTTTATTTAGATTAGTTAGTTTAGAGTAGTTTTCTTTGGTTTTCTTAGGACTTAGATCGGCTAACGGAGACGCTAAACCCATCAGGGTGTTTCATACCAAACGGCTTGGGTTATTTAGACAACCCCTGACCGGATCCACTCTTCCAGTTGGCGAGCGTTCATTTTCGCCCGTCAACACAGAGGACTTGGCATGACAAAAAGATGCAGAATAGAAAAGAGAGTGGGTTTTTTCATTTGGGATGAATGTATGTAGAAGGTTAGCCGAGCATCTTTGTGCAGGAGATGAAGTGCATGAACGAGGCATAGCGCATAGAATGGAATTGGTGCATAGATAATAAAGCACAAAAGAAACAAATAGAACAGAAATGAATATCTAAGAGAGGAAGAGAAATCTGAGGTGTGCATGCAGAGACAGAGTAGAATAACAGAAAGCACAAGAATATGCGAGCAAGAAGACACTGATGTAGGAAGAGAAGAATAGTGTAGCATAACAATGATAAGACTGGTAAGCCATTGTTAAATAATGTATCACTATATAAATTTCAGTAAAAAATATTTATATCTCAGGGTGGTAGGGAGGTGCTAGGGAGGACTATTGTCCTCATAGTTTCAAGTGGGTTCTTGAACACAGGGAGTTGTAGCTTCCATCTGGTTGTAGCCAGAAAAACTAGGGTGATAGGGTGGTGCAAGGGAAAACTATTGTTCTCTGTTATACAGGTTGGTTCCTGTGCGACTGGAAGTTGATGCTTCCATCCAGTTGGTGCTGGAACACTCAGGGAGTTGGTGCTTCCTTCTAGTTGGTGCTAGAGAATCAAGAGAGATGGTGCTCTTAGCAAGTTGCAGCTTGTACAATTTGGTGCCTGTGTGACTGGAAGTTGGTGCTTCCATCCAGTTGGTGCTGGAACGCAAAGGGAGTTGGTGCTTCCTTCTAGTGGGTGCTAGAGAAACCAGAGAGTTGGTGCTCTCAGCAATTTGTTTCTTGTAAAACAGAGGTGGTAGCCTCAAAAGGAGTTGGTGCTCATAAGAATGATAATGTACAGAAAATAAATATTAGTTATCATATCAAGAAGAAGAGGTTTTCTCCCTTTATGGGTTTCCTCAAGAATATTTGTCTCTGTGTGTTTCATGTGTGTGATTGATGGTAAATACTCTATTGCTTACTTCACTAAATTATTGTGATCATCATTGATTGTTTTGTAATGATATTAAAAATGGGCATAATGTTTTAAGCACAGTAACAACTGATACACCCCCCCTCTCAGTTGTCTAACATTCTTTGCATAGCTCGAAGTCCTTTTTCTCCAATGTGTCCCATCCTCTTTTTCCATAGCCTGGTCGGGTTGATTTCATCATGTATTTTCAAGTTGATTTGAACCGACTTAGCTCGAGTCGAGTCACAATCGAGTCGATTTTAGGAGCAACGATGTTTTTGCATGCAGTCGAGTCGACAATCCCTAACATCTTGTATAGGGTGCCAATCAAAACTCCCTTCATTAAGACCATCACAACTATAACCATCTTGCAGGAATCCTTCTGAAACAAAGTATGCACACCTGCATCACTCATCTTGTTGATAGATATCAGGTTTCTTGCCAAACCCAAAATGTGTAGCACACCTAGAAGGGTCATTTTCCTCCCATCCTATAGTGTTGTTCGAGCTATTCCCCATCCAACAATTCTGGTTGTCGAGTCGTCCCCCAAGAACACATCACTCCTGTCATATCGTTCATATTACATAACCATTCTTTATGTGGTGTCATATGATATGATTCTACTGAATTGATCAACCGAACATCTTGCTCCGACTGTGTACTAGTCGACTCCAAGTACACATCACCTCCCTTGTCTGAGGTCGTCTTTATTTTCATCGACTGCTTCTCCAACACTGAATTTTGTTTCCTTCGACTTACAATCCTTTTTGTAATCCCCATATTTACCACATTTCCAACATCTTCGTGTCTACTTAACCGGGGATTTAGATCTACCCTTCGACTTAGACTTTCTATCAGAGAATATTCCTTTATCTTTATCTATCGGTCGCCTCTCACTACCAGAGAATCTTTTTTCAATCCTTCCATGTTCTTTCTTCTCTTTTCTTCCGAAAACAAAGAAGAAACCACGCCCTCTAGCATTAGAGTGGTTGTATTACTCCCAATAGCCACGACTAAGCTATCCCAGGAGTCTGGAAAAGAAAATAATAGGATGATACACTTCTCCTCAACAATGATATTTATATACAAAGATGATAACCTACTTAAGATGATATTAAACACATTTAAATTCTCAGTCATCGAATTTCCATCACTCATCCTCAGAAGATACAATTTATTTATGAGAAACAACTTATTTACCAGAGATTTCGACTGGTATAAGCTTCCCGACTTTTCCCACAGTTTCTTACCTGAATATTCACCAGAGACATTCAACAGCACTGAATCCGCAAGACAAATCTGAATCATGCTTCTTTATCTTCTTTTGAATTTCTCCCATTCTTTCGTCGACATGCCTATCAGCTGGGTACCTGGACAAATTGTTGTTGATTATTCTTGATCTACAAGAATATATTCCATTTTAAGCTTCCAAATCTCAAAAATTTAGCCATTGAATATTTTTATCTCTATTCTGGAACTTCTCACCATTCTTTACCGCGATCTTTAACACAATTTATGACTTACGACTCTTACTGTACCTAGGGTTTAGTTCTCATATTCAAGATTTGATATACTCGCCAAAGCATAACACTACTATGATAACTCACTTTTCAGCGCATAACTACGCTCTAATACCACATGTAAGGAAATTAAAGACACTTCCACACTAATCCTAGCAGAAGAGAAGAAGAATTTAATAAAGAAAGAAAATGACACAAGCAATCACACAGTACACCTAGATTTTACCCTAGAAACCCTTAACCGAGAAAACCAACATTCTTTTGAGTGTTCTAATCACATGTTGTCTTATTCATTCAGAATAAAATGTTACATGTCCAACCTTGGTACACACCTAAGACATAATCGACATCATACCCTATTGAAAAGGAAAGAACACTCCTGCGACCAATTTGACTTACTTATGCATAACCAACAACCTAAAATTACACATGCATTAACATGCAAAAGTGAAATATATGATTACCTTACAAAAATAACCTTTACAACCTTACAACATGCCTCTTTATAGGATTTACAAAAGGAAAAAACCTAAATATTGGCACCCAAAAATGGTTACAAATCCATGCATATCATTGGCTACAAATCCTATCAATCTTGGGATTCTATTACAATCGACTCCAAGTTCGGTTTACCATTTGACTACTAATCGGCCTCCATTCTGTCTCTATTCGGTCATCTCATGCCTACAATTTGACCTCTTGTCGGTTGACTTGTCGTCAATACCTTCGACTTCGTCGACTCCCTCGACCTTGGACTTATTGTCGATCTACCTCGACTTCAACCTATTGTCGATCCACCAAGACTTCAACTTGTTGTCGATCCACCTCAACTTCGACCGTCAGTCAATTCACCTCAACTATACTTTCAATGAAAATAATATAAAAACCCAACAACCAATTGCATGCAGACCTCTGCCTTTCATCCCAACCATAAACTATGTTTCTCATAAACTGTCAAGAGTAGGGCACCCCCGAGGTGGGGCTAAAACTCCACCAAGGAAAAGGATTCCTAAACTAGGATAAGTTCTAATAACAACATAAATGCTCAGACTAAGGTTCCAACTCTAGAAACTATCCTACAGCCTCTCATTCCCCATAACCTGTCCCACCTCGGGAAGTGTTCCCCTTCTCTGCTCAATAGTCCTTTGGATACCCCACTTCATTTCTAGGGCTTCAAGAACATGTCAGAAAGGAAGTCCATAGCTCTGTAGCTCTAGCATAGCACATAGAGAAACAATTAACAACAATTCTCTGACCTAGAGAGAATGCTCACGAGCCTGACAACCCACTTATTCAGGATGAAAACATGCCTAACAACCTACTTCATCTGCTCAAAATGCCTAGTTTATGTAAGGTACCAAACGTAATATTATATGTAAAAATGAGAATATTCAACATACATCAATGGAGCAACAAAATATTGAGAAGATCAATACCATAAATAATACCTTTATTCAAAGAAATAAATGTTCACTTGTCTCTTCGAGGGGGAAACCTCTAGCAGAGGAGAGATCTATTACAATAATTCTCAAGAAATTCTTTCTCATGCTTCCTACTCTTCTAAAGAAAATTCTAGAGGAAGATATTTCTAGAAGAAAAAGCTTCTATTAGGTCTTCTTACATTGACTTGTTCATATTTATTAAATAGGCCTTATTAACTAATGTTAACCTTTATTGCATGGAAAATATATTATTCTATCTACATGAGGGGTTAGGTCCCTAACATTCCCTCCCGCTTGAAAAATATTCTTGTCCTCAAGGATTAAGATGAGGAAATTGTTGCAAAATGGTAGTCATCTCCTAGGTGGCATCTTTTGGTGGAGTGTCCATCCAGTGAACCAAAACTTCTTGGATGGTGCACTAATGGAGACGACACTCTCGCTGGTCCAATATGACTTGGGGCTACAACCAAATGGAACCTTTTTCATACAAATATGGTAGGTTGGTCTAGGTGTGGCAATTGGTGCCAATCACTTTCTTTTGGCATGAGACATGAAAAATAGGATGTAGCTTGGAGTGACTGGGAAAAGATCAAATATAGGCCACCAGCCTCATGCATTTGAGAATATTATAAGGACCATAAAATTTTGGTGCAAATTTCTGACACTGATGGGATTTGAGTGAAGTTTTCTTGTACAGTTGGAGATGGAGAAACACCCAGTCCAATTCAAAAAATTGACGTTCAGTCGAACGACCTTGATCTGCCTCTTGCTTCATGTGGTTTTGATCCATTACCAAATTTTATTTGAGAGTATGGAGATTTTCCATGCAGATCGTAAAATTATGGTTGACCTCCTGAACCTTGGATACACCCATCATGTATGGGAGTACCGATGGCATATTTTGTCCATAGATTTCTTGAAAAGGAGTCATGCAAGTGGAAGTATGGTAAGAGATGTTGTACCACCATTCAGCTAGGGGTAACCACTGAACCCATTGATGTTTCTTATTGGATTAAAAACACCTCAAATATGTTTCCAAACACTTATTGATCTCTTCCATTTGGCCATAAATATGGGCATTCTAGGTTGTGTTGAGATGAAATTGAGTTCCCTGGAGCCTGAATAATTTTTGCTAGAAATTGTTGGTAAAAGTGGGATGACGGTCAGAAACAATAGAATGAGGCATTCCATGGAGTTTGAAGATTTTATCCATAAAAAATTGAGCCACTATGGATGTTGTTAATGGGTGTTTAAGGGCATATAAATGAGCATATTGGGAAAGACGATCCACTACAACTATGATGACTAAATTATTTACTAATTTGGGTAAGCCAATAATGAAATCCATAGAAATATCAATCCAACTAGTTTGTGGAAGAAAAAGTGGTTGGAGTGTACTAGGAGGTTTGACAATGTCTCCCTTATTTTGTTGACATGTATCACATTTAGACACAAAGTTTCATATGTCCTATTTCATACCGAACCAGAAGAAAGATTGTTTGAACTGTCCATAAGTTTTGGTAAAACCTGAATGGCCCATTGTAGATGCAACATGAAAATTAGAGATAACCTTGGATTTAAGGGCTAACCATTTGCTTAAATACAAGTGACCTTTATAGAAAAAAATATTCATTGTGCCAAGAGTACCATGCAGTAGCTTTGGGATCCTATTGAAGTCTTTGGATTAGGATGGAAATTTAGGGGTCTGGCAACCATTCCTATCGAGCAACTTGAAGCTAGTCGACGACAATGAAAGAGAGGGAAAGGATAACTTGAAGTTTAGGGTGTACCAGGGGTGTCTCAATTACTTGAAAGGAATGGAGTTGGGAAATGATTCTAGAATGACCTTTTTTTAGTAACGTTTTGTAGGATCAAACCACAATCCAAGACCTAATTGTGAGAAGGAAATACTACACTAGATAATTGCAAAAGAGAGAGAGAGGAGAGAGAAAAATAGAATCAATCTTCACACATAAGAGACTAATAAACCAAATCTAGTCACCATGTATTAATCCTTGATAATGAGTACAATATATAGGACTGCCCACATGAGGAGTAATTCACACTAGGCTAGGATTTCCATTTTCATGCTCAAGTAAAAAGGTAACTTCTCCCAACAACAACAATTAACTAAAGTCAAAAGTTGCTAATAATAAGAAAATGTCAAAAATATAGGCGCAAACTTAGTGAGAAATCTACATGAAGTCAACATGCATTCCATAATAGAAAAAATCTCCTAGAATAAGACTAGAGTCCAAGAATGGAACTAAAGCCTAACTGAGTGAGAATTTGCTAATTATGGAAAGTCAATAAATAAGTGAATTGAGTTAACTCCAAGTATTAGATGTGTAATTTGCACTTCCCTAGGAGGCTAATATTCTTACTAAAGTGCGTTCTATAGCCATGAAATATGAAATATCTCCTAAAATTAAGGAAATAAGAAGTATCTCCTAAAAAATAGGAATTTGTCTAATGGTGGCTAAAAATAGGAATTGTCCTAATGGTAGCTAAAAAATAGGAATTTTACTAATGGTGGTTTATGAGCCAATGGTTTTGGAAACCCATGGTATTACATATAGGAATCCACTGACTAAAAATAGACATGTTATCAATAGCAGTCCTCCTAAATAGTAGACAAAATGGAAAAAATAAGTATGTCACTAAGTATGTAGTTGAGAATGTACCCCAAAATCCCCCTAAAACACAACAAGGTTGTGCAAAATGATGAGTCCCGAAAATATGAAGCCATGTTAGGTACTCATGTATAAGTATAGATGCATAAAAACTGAACAAAAGTGAGGTAAAGAGGGAAAACCCAGTGAGAACAAAAACCCCCTCTCAAAATATGCTCCTAATAAGAAAATAATGCTAACATGTTCAGTTACTAAGATGATGTATCCCTCACTCCTAGAATGTACCTCAATGAGAAAAAAAAATATTCAATGAAAGGCTTTATGAATATGTCTGCCACCTTCTCTGAATATGGACAATATTGCATATCAATGACTCAATCATGAATTTGTCCTCGAATAAAGTGCATATGAACCTCAATGTGCTTGGTACATGTCCTCTAAACTAGGTCTCTACACAGCTTGAGAGTACTCTAATTATCACACCATATAACTATCGGATGATTAAAATGAATTCCAAACTCTATAAGAAAGTGTTACAACCAAATAGCCTAAGTAGTAACATTCACTACACCCCTATACTCTACCTCTGCTGATGATAAATACATTGTTTATTTCTTCTTACTTGACCAACAGATAGGTCTTGATCCAAGGTAGAAGACATATCCCGAAGTGGACTTGTGATCAGTTTTATCTCCTTCCCAATATGAGTCTGTGTAACCAACAAGATCGTGTTGCATAGTGTATACCAATACTATTAGTACCCTTGACTTATTCATGAATCCTCTTTGATTCCTTTCATTGAAGATCATGAGGATCCTGCATGTCTAGAAACTGATCTAGTTGCATAAGATATGTTTGGTCGATAGTGTGCAAGGTAGACAATACTCCCCACCAATTGACGACGTCTAGTACAATCAACCAAAGGTGATGCACCAACATCCTTTGGTCTAACCCATGACTGAAAGGGTGTTGGAGCTTGCTTGAAATATGTCATCTGAAACCTATCAAGTTGATCTCTAACATACTTTGAATGATACATCTTGATTCCTGAATGATTCTGGTTAATTTCAAGACCAAGAAAGTAATGTAATAGTCTCATATCTGTCATAGAAAACCTGTCATGCAAATCGGTCTTCACTGCAGCAGTGGAGGAGGTTGAGCTCCTAGTGATGAGTAAATCATCTACATATAGAATTATCAGTAGAAGAGAATTTATTTTCCTCATCATATACACATTAGGATCTGATCTATGTCTAATGAAACCTCTATATAAAATATAAGAGTCCATTTTATCATACCATGCCCGAGGTGCTTTCTTAAGTCCGTACAATGACTTCCTCAACCTGGAAATTAATGATGGATCCCGAAATATCCCTCTGGATTCTCCATATATATCTCCTCATTAATATCTCCATGTAATAATTCATTCTTCACATCTATATGTTGTACCTCCCACTTTCTAGCTATTACAATAGCTAGAGCTAACCGGATGGAATCAATCTTGGCAACCGGTGCAAAAGTATCCTCATAGTCAATTATTTGTACCAATGAGAAACCTTTAGCTACTGACCAAGACTTATACTTTGTAATGTATCCATCAAAAAAACTCTTTGTCTTGAAAATTCACTTACATCTAACAAGATTCTTGTTGGAAGGTAGAGGAACAAACTCCCATGTGTTGTTCTCTATCAAGGAATTGTACTCCTCTTTCATAGCTTCCTCCCAATGGGGGTTTCCTCTAGCCTCTACATAAGACTAAGGATTTGATCCAAGTACCATATAAAAATAAATAGTAAGCAATGGATCCATGGTATTAAAATTTTTCAAAGGCTTGACAAACTGAGATTTGGTTCTCCTTGGATCGACATGATCACTCACTAGATCACCTGTTGCCTGAAGAGTATTTTGTGCCCATCATGGTCAATGCTCTGGACTTGAAACTTAGTGATGATGATCAGAAATACTATATATATATATATATATATATATATATATATATATATATAT
>ML814019.1:22829-48869 GCA_009831015.1 Picea engelmannii | reverse complement strand
GGCAGCCCAAAGATTATTGTAAGTGACAGATATCCCATCTTCACTGGACATTTTTGGACAAAATTATTTTCTTGTTTGGGTACTCAATTGGCTCATAGCTCATCCTATCATCCTCAATCTGATGGACAAACCGAGATAGTGAAAAAAAAATTGGAAGGCTACCTTCGTTGCTTCGTCTCTAATAAACAAACACAATGGTTCAAATGGTTACCCTTGGTAGAATTGTGGTATAACACTTTCTTTCATACTGCAACAAAAATGACACCATTCATGGCACTCAATGGATACCACCCTCCTTCCATCACTTCTTCTCTAAAAGAAAAATCTAAGTTTCAAGCAGTGGAAGATCACATCGAGCATCAACAACAAGTTCTCCAAATATTAAAGGACAACCTGACCATGGCACAGAATCATATGAAACAACAAGCAGATCAACATCATAGTGAAAGAAGTTTTGAAGTAGGGGATTGGGTGTTTTTAAGACTACAACCATACAAACAGATGTCCCTCAAGAAAGCCATGAAGGATAATAAATTATCACCAAAGTACTATGTCCCTTATAAGGTGTTGCAAAAGATTAGTACTACGGCATACAAATTGGATTTGCCTGCATCTTCACGAGGACACCCAATTTTCCATGTTTCATGCTTAAAGAAGGTTATAGGTGACAAGATCCCAATTCAAACTATATTGCCATAACTTGACAAGGAAAGAAAAATCATATTGAATCTTGAAGCCATCATTGACACAAGAATTTTCCAGCTGAGGAATATATCCATTTCAGAGTATCTCATTAAATGGAGGAAACTACCGGCTGAAGATTCCACTTGGGAAGATGAGTCTTTTATACAAAAGCATCCAGAGTTACTCAAGTGTTGTGAACAACACTTGTCTCAAGGAGAGGGGCATGTTAAGCCCTAAATAGTGGCTCGTTACCCCTTAATTGGGGCATATTATATTAGTAATGTTATTTTATTTATGTTGGCTTTAGTCCATTAGTTGTAATTATACCTCATAGTCTCCTATATATACCAAGGAGACATGTTCATTTTGAATCATCTTGTAATTGTACATTTATGTGGGAATAAGGAGGTTGCCCCCTCGAAGAGGCTTATTATCTTAATTTCTCTCTTTTTCAAGGCGTTGAGTACTTATTCTGAGGTTTTTCTATGCTATATTGATATTTGGTTCTTAACACCTGCTATAAATAGACATGTTATAAATAGTAGTCCTCCTAAATAGTAGGAAAAATGGAAAAAATGAGTATGCCACTAAGTATGTAGTTGAGCATGTACCCCAACACTGTTCCATTCGGTGGGAACTGATGATCTCCAGAGAACAAGTTGTAATTCCTTCGAATCCATACTATTGTCCTTTTTGTTGAAATTGCATGGTTAAATCCTTAAAATCCTTGGTTATGGGGCCAAGAGTGTGTAACCATTCAGTACCAAGCACAATTTCATAACCACCCATGTAAATAACAAACATGTGAGATTTCAGGTTACACTGACCAATTTGTAGGCACACATTTTCACAACGGCCCCCACATTTCATGGAACCACTATTGACAATCAAGATTTGAAAATTGTTGACAACACGGGTACAAAAAAATATTTCTTAAGCAAGGCACTGATGAATGAAATTATGAGTGTTTCCATTGTTAACTAGGATGATTACTTTCCTATGATTAATGTAACCAATCAAATTGAGGGTTTGGGGAGTAGAAAAACCATTGAGATCATTCAACGAAATCAATGGTTCAACTTCGGGAGGATCAAATGGCGACAGTGGAAAATTATTTGTTTGGGGTAGCTCTACTTCAGGAGAAACCTCAACATCTTCATCAAAAACATCCTCTGAAATGGCCATACAAAGTTTTTTTTTTACACTTGTGCTCTGGAAAGTATTTATCATCAAAATTATAACAGACCCATACATTTTTTTTACTCCCGCAAAGTTATACTCCGACTTGAATAATACTGCAGTGTCGAAATGCCCAAATTGTTAACAGAAAAAAAATGTGTAGTATTTCACAACCATGATACAAGAGGCAAGTTTGCACGACCAAAATATCCTTTATGTTCCTTGTTTTATGCTCCTTGTCTGGTATGTTCCCCCCAAGTTAGGGTTTTCATGGTGCCTATGGACAAGGGTTTTCCATGTGCTATATCTCTCTGATATACGTGTCGGGTCAAATAGTATTACTCAACCAAATATATCATGGAACCAACTGAGGAGGCTGAATCATACCCTTAGTCGTACTACTCGATTACCCAGGTACTAGAGAGTATCTTCTCGACTATTGTTCTTGTTAGCACTATATCACTCATGCGCCTAATCGATTGACCTAGGGATTGTTTCAGGAGACCTATGAGACTCTCTATATACCTGTCGGTATGTGGGAGTGATGGCTATGTACAAAACCTGTCTGATGCAACACTACTTGAGGGGTACCAACATGGGTTACAGAGGTTTCCAACAAGGGTGAAACTTTTGTTTCTAGGAAACCCTCTGAAACCGTCTGTATCACCTGTGTGTAGTCTTCTCCACCGTATTTTTACCCACCGAACCACAGATCAATGTTCTTTAAAGAGGTCGACAGTACATGTCTCTACCCTGGAATTTTTTTTACCCACAATTCCTTCCAAGGAAAGTACTGTGATACCACTTTTAAGGTACCAAATGTAATATAATATGCAAAAAAATGAATATTCAATAGATATCAATGGAACAACAAAATATTGAGAAGAGCAATATAAGAAATAATACATTTATTCAAAGAAAACAATGTTCACTTGCCTCTTCGAGGGGGAAACCTCTAGGAGAGTAGAGCTCTATTAAAATAATTCTCAAGTCAATCTTTCTAATGCCTCCTACTCTTATTTATACTAATTATATCTTTTAAAGAACATTCTAGAGGAAGATCTTTCTAGAAGAAGAAGCTTCTATTAGGTCTTCTTACATTGACTTGTTCACATTTATTAAATAGGCCTTATTAACTAAAGTGGGTCTTTATTACATGGAAAATATATTTAGGCCTTTTAACTAATGTCAGCCTTTATTACATGAAAAATATATTATTTTATCTACGTGATGGGTTAGGTACCTAACAGTTTACTGGTTACAATTAGTTTCCAAAGCTTTACCAAGTACATGTATGGTTGATGAATGGTAGAGTGTATGCATGACAAGAGTGAGTGAGTGAATAATGAGAGAGTGATAGCCAAAATGTATTAATTTTTTACTTGAAGTATGCATATTCCCAACTTGACACTTGTTATGTTGGGAACTACCTTATCCCCACTTGCCCCCACTTGGGTGATATGTTCCTCATCATTAGCAACTTAGGATAAATAAACATCCCATACTTTAGATGATCCAGGTGGATCTCGGTGGCCAACCACATTTTCCAATGAATCAACATTTCAATCCTATAGTTTTGATAAATCATAATATTCACCCTTTTGACAGGGAATGTAATGTAATACCATCTTCATTTGTTAATTACAAACATTATTAATGATTTCCTAGTGATCTTATGTACATTCCTACAACATAGTATTAATGCATTGGATCCCATTAGAACTCTGCAATTAAGCGCACTCATGCTAGAGTAGTATTGGGATGGGTGATCGCCTGGGAAGTCCTAATGTTTTACATTCCTATGGCATTTTATAAACTTATATTAATTTATCCCACGTGCATCATGGGAATTTTTCTCTTCTCACTCTCTCATATATAATTGAGGTGAAGGAGGCCCTTTAAGCATGCAATGGAGTGATGTAAATATTCCTGTGAATGAGCGATGTAAATATTCTTGTGAATGAGCGCAACCATCACATATCTTCTCAAAGCTAAGCCGCCACAATTCTAGCAAGCTTGTTTCAATATGTGTTTTACAGTTTCAACATATTTCAAGTTTTAATGTATCTCTGTTATTTTTCATTATATCTCTATGTTAATAATATAGATCTGTATTCATTTCGTTCTACTCATAAAATCCGGATCATTAGAATTTAGGAAATAGGAAATATTAATCTAATATTTCCTTGACTTAAGCCCCCTTGGCTTAGCCCCTCTTCTTAGACCCTTAGCCCCATTTCCTTCTAGTAGAGTTTTATCCTCCCATACTCTTTTTTTCTAGTTGGTCAGTGATGGTGATGTATTTTTATCAATATCTAAGTGTGATTACACATTACAATCATAATAACCACACAAACACTCTGGCCTCAAAATACATATACAAAGGCACTCTAGCCTGAAATTTCCTGGCTCACCAACCTATATGTACATTACAATTGGGGTTTGACCTAGGGGTATTACAAGTTAAGTGTACATATCCCAATTACCCAAAGGTGTTGTATGATTTCATCATGGAGGAAAATGTGTCTACCACACCACATTATTGCATCTTTTCCCACTCTTAGTTGTGATTCATTTCCCACTCTCCATGCTATATAGGAACCTATGATTGAGAATGCTAGATTCATTTCCTTTCTTTGGTTGGATGCATTTTCTATACTCTTCCTTTCCTTTCTAATCTAGTCCAAGAGGGTTCTTGGAGAAATGTATTTATTTATAATAATGTTTTTCCGTAGTCTATCCTTTATGATGACATTCCATAATGATTTTTCTACTAGAAACTTACGAAATAATTGTCTATTGTTGAAATCCCATCGCCCGAAGATTTTTGGGTTACAATCCTCTTCCACTTAACCAAACGATTCCCTTTGTAATCGTTGCTCCCTTTCCATACAAAACTAAAGAAAAACTTTGTAATTTTTTCAAGTATACCTTTCAGTATATGAGTTAGAGTGTGCTAGTATACTAGAATAGATTCTAGCACTAAATTTATCAAAACTAATCTACCAGCCCTACAGAGCCACTTGTTGCACCAAAAAAAGATACATTTTTCAATTTTAGACAATAACCAATGCCAATCCACCTTTCCATATCAATTATGATTAAGAGTGAATCCTATATATTTTACCCCTTTTTCCATGTCTAAATGTTGAAAAGGAAAACACCCTCCAATACCCAAATCCTAAATACCTTCAAGACCAATTGTATAAACTACAGACTTATTCCCATTTATTTCCATTCCTATAGCCTTATTGTAAATACAACTGCAAAATGTTCCTAAGACATTGTACCTACCTTTCTAATTCAAAAAAGAATAGTAGAAAATCATCTATGAACAATAAGAGTGTGAATGTCTTAGATATTCCTATTTTCACCCCTTTGATTCTCCTCATTCTCCAAGTTTCACTAATGGCTCTACTTAATCTCTCTTCTACCAAAAGAAAGAGATTGAGTGAGTGTGGACAACCCTTTATACAACCCCTTGATGGATTAAATAAGTTTGATGTTGATCCAATAATCAATACGGCAAAGGAAACAATATTCACACATCCCATTATCCACTTAACCAAAAGAAGTGAGGACCCTATGTGAATTAAGAGTAGGCAGAGGTACAACCGTGAGACTCTAACATATTCTTTGGAGAGATCTAACTTGATCATTGTTGTTGACATTTGTGATGTTTTGATAGTGTGTAGTCTCTTTTGTGTTGATCCTAGAGCCTAATGTATCTGGCATCCTTTCAGGAAACTGAATTGCTTAGGTCAGGTTACTTCTCAGAGGACAGACTTCAATCTAACTATAATTTTATTGAAAATAATTTTGTAAATGTAGTTGCATAGAAAGATAGGCCTAAATCCCTAAAAAGACTTGGGACAATCCACTTTTGGGATGAGAGAAATAAAAGTGGAATTTACTCTCCAAGATCTTCTCACTTCTTCAATATATGTGAGAAGGTCCTCACCCAATAGATCAAAGAACTCAATATGAAGTGAGAAGGTCATCACCCAATAGATCAAAGAACTCAATATAGAAATCACTCAATAAGTTCCTCAATGATACTTCCCTATACATCCTCTCATTCTCCTCTTCCTCAACCAATCTATGGAAATAAGATGTCCCCTTGAGAATTTCTTCTATCTTTTCATTATCTATTTCTTTAAACACCTCCTCAAAATGATGCATTCCTAATTCAGCTAGATGGTAAAAGTTTTTTACCTTCCTCCCTTCCTTATTGATTAGTTCCTAAATTATATTAACACTTTTTATGTGATTGGCTAAAAATTTAATATTCTAATCCCTCAATTCAATTTAAGCTGTTCTCTATATATATTTACAATTAGTTTGTTCAAGCAAATATTATCTTTTGACTATAATTTTTTTTTATTAAAATTACATATATGATTTATTAGAATATAATGTAAAAAGATGAAAAATAAAAAATCAAACTAACTTTTTACATGAAAAATCATAACACATAAATTTAACTATGAACCAATTTTCCAAGTGATTGCTAATTGTTTGATAGACTGACTGACCAGCCAATGCAGCCATTAATATCATCTATCACTGTTACTTCCAACCATCCCTCTTATATCACATGATGACTTTCATGACAGGCTGGCGTGAGATGATCATAATATAATAAGATAATAAAATTGATTTATTAATTAACTTGCTATAAAAGTTAATTTTGAGCGGAGTGAGAAAAATATCCATATCGGCATCCATAGCCATAACCAAAATAGCATAGGAATGGTGATATTGTATAATATAATTCAAACAAAATAATTTTGGATTAATGATATTCCATAATATAATGCATTGAGATGATTACGATAATATATTGGTTTATTAAATAGAGTGTTATAAGAGTTGATTAAAAAAGAAAGCTTAAAATAAATATTAAGCATTACATATATTTTTGGAATAAGGTATATATTTTAGAGACTTATTAGTATTTATATTATCAAGTTGAAATGTAGTTTTTTAAGTTTAATGTGAAAGAGATTTGTACCCATCATAGATTTAACATATTTACGCCGAAAGGGGTATACCTATTGACAATGGGCAGAATTAATCACCTTTTAATCATAAATTTCAATCCTAGGGTTGGCAATTGAAGATGCTGGCATATTCTTCGTCGTCCTCTCTAATCAATGGATGAGATTTTAATAAATTAACGTCCGCTCATTTATAAAGACGTCCGTTTATGTGATTACTTTTTTACATTTACTAAATCAGATTAAAAAATTACTTGCTCACCACCAGATTGCCACGTTCAATGATTAAGCGATAATCTATTAAGCTGGCCACAATTTATTAAATTATTGTTACTGGACAGATACTTATGGCCGCGTGGGTGTTGGATGCCAATTAAAAAAATTTACGCGCAGTAATTTTTTTACCGCAGGCAGACAGCGCGCGTGGAGATGAAGCTTGTTTATGGCCGCGTGGATGAATGCAGGCGGACAGCGCGCGTGAAATTGGCATGGCGAATGCAAGCGGACAGCGCGCGTTTATTTTCCTGCGCGGAGAACGAGTTTCCTGCRCGTTTATTTTTCTGCGCSGAGAACKAGTTCCTGCACKTTTATTTTCCTGCGCGCGGAGATGGAGTTYCCTGCATGTTTATTTTGTAAATTAAAACGTTTATTTTATAAATGAAATARACAAAAAAAAAAATAGGTTTTGTTTTTTTAAATGAAATAGATCAAAAAAATTAGGTTTTGTTTTGTAAATGAAATARGATAAAAAAAATTAGGGTTTATTTTGTAAATAAAWAAATAAAWAAGACAAGTTTGTTCCTMGGTCAAAATAAATTTAAAATTTTCCATGAAACAAATGGAAAGAGAGGTATAGTTATACTACCTATATGAAATCCACACAAAAATTGAGTACCTGACATAAGGAACTTCGAATTTTATGGTTTAAAAGAGCATGAATTCACCTCGACCACCAGCAAAGGGAGAAAATGACTTTAGGTTACACTTAGGGTTTTACTGTTTTCAGAATTTTTCTTTAGCCTTTCGGCGTTTATCAGTCATAAATTATATGACTGTGCTAGTATATATATATGTGTGTATGTGTGTGTTTGTTTTTCACAGTATAGTTTGAATGAAATGAGTAATTTTTTTAGTTCTTAATATGGAGTTCACATATTTATTTTAAAAATATATATATTATTAACAAAAAAAATTCAATGTTAACTATAAATTAATTATTTTAATGATTATTTTCATTAAAATATTTTAATATCATTCTTATTTGTGGATCTCTTTCTATAAAGAAGTTGAAGGTAAAAAGTTTCTTATTGCACCTAAAGATGTTTTCTACATCTTAATGTGAGGGAAATGTATAATTTATTTCATGCTCAACATGGAGAAACCTATAATTAATTCATTTCATGTTCAACATAGAAAGATGTATAATTTATTCTACGTTCAACATGGAGTTAACACCTTGCATTTAAAAAATACTTCATTTCCCATTATAAATAAAACAGTTTTATATCAACTTAGATACCTCTTAACATTGAATCTATCATTTTTAGAGACCTGAAAAACTTTCTTCAAAATTATTTTAATTTAAAAAAAGATTTTACATTGAAGAAATTGAGCCCTCTCAAAGAATGAGGAATGAAAATGAATTTATATAAGTTAAGATTAAGATTTTAGAAAATCCTTAATAGGTTTTCAACACTATTTTTTATATTTTAAAGATTGAAAAAATTAAATTAATTATTTAAAAAAAAAAGTTTTTGCATTGAAGAAATTGAGCCCTCTCAAAGAATGAGGAATGAAAATGAATTTATATTAGTTAAGATTAAGATTTTAGAAAATCCTTAATAGGTTTTCAACACTATTTTTTATATTTTAAAGATTGGAAAAATTAAATTAATTATTTTTGTAGTTTTATTTAAAAAAAAAAAATTAAAAAAAACAAAAAATAATAAATAGTGAAAATGAATTTATGTGAGTTAAGCTTAAGATTTTAGAAAATCTTTAATATATGTAAGTTAAGATTAAGATTTTAGAAAATATTTAATATACGAGGGTTTCCAAAACTATATTTTATATTTTAAAAATTGGAAAAATTAAATTGATTATTTTTATAATTTTATTTTAAAAAACAAAATTAAAAAAAATAATAATAATATTAAAGAAATTTTATGATTGATATATAAAATAAAATATTCATATTTTAAGAATTATGTGTGTGTGTTGGATTATATTTAGAAAGAGAAAAATAAAATTGTTAGTATATTAGAGGTTGGAAAATAGTAGCTTCCAAGATGTCATAATCTTTATTACTAAATAATCAATAAACTACTTTATTTTAAGTTCATGCTATTTCTTATATATAGGATATATACTTATAGATTTATTTATATTAATATCAATAAGATTTTAGAAAAACTTTGAAATGTTGGGTTTTGTGGGTTATTGATGCAAGAGCATCACCCAAAAACATTTTAATTATGTACAACTTAATTTAGGATGAATAATTATGGGTGCAACTCTAATCGGAATCCCGTGCTATTACTCGTTAAAATTGACATTGTTGCAACTCACTGCAACTCCCATGCTACAACTCCATGCTACATGATTGGTGTTGCAACTCGCTGCAAATCCTATTTTGCAACTCCACGCCACATGATTGGTGTTGCAACTCCACGCTAGAGGATTGGTGTTGCAACTCACTGCAACCCCACACTATAGGATTTGTGATGGAATTCTTATGTTGCTACCAAATGTGTTGATTCCAAATTCAGTCCATGCAACTCATGAAGATTAAGTGCCAAGTGGAAATCATTGGTGAAGGAAGGGGAAATGAAGTTGAATTGGAAAACGTCTGGGCAATGAAGAATCATGATTATTCATCTTCCCAACAGAAGGGGAAACAAATCAACTGACAAAAACAACATAAAAAGAGGGGAAGGAAGATATCGGGGTTGGTTTGAGCTAGAAGAAAGGAAGGTTTCCCATAGGTTGATTGGAAGTGATTGAGACATCCACCAAGAACGAGATCAGGAAGAGACGGTATAATATGTAGAAGAACAACATAGTAAATCAGTTCTAGTTTGGTGAGAAAATATATATTTCTTGATTACATTGTAATAAGGGGAATTCTGAAATCAATATTAAAAGTAAGGATTCACAGCCTGTTTGTGTTCTTGTGGTTGTAATTAAATTATTCTATTTTAGTCTTAACAACAGTAATTGAATTGTTTGTTACGTGTTTGAATATGAGTTCCATTGTGCATTCAGAAGGCAGAGCATAGTCCTATAGGTGTTAGAATTGCTACAGGTCCATGAGTTGCATCAAGTGGTATCAGAGCAAGTTCAGGTTCCTGAGTTGGGAGAGTACAGTGCCTAGAGGTAAGGCCTATGAATGTGGGTCTGAGTGAGGGTTGTAAGACAACTTGTAAGGATTCCACCACGAAGAGCAGGAGTAGCACAAGGACTTGCGAGAAATAGGGAACTCGAAGAATTAAGAAGAAGAATAAAATAGTTGGAGAATAGAAGAAATGGAGAAGTTGAGTTAGATTCTGAATTTGAAGAAGAGATTGAGGTTGAACAAAATGTTGAGGAAGGAGACCCAACAATGTGTTTGATATCCTTCTTGAGTAATAGAGGTGGCGCGAGGGTTGAAGTTTCATGCTATGATGGTAGTTTTAAGGCTGGAACTATTATAGATTGGATAGGATAGCTCAAAAGATACTTCAAGTATGAGAATGTTAAAGATCCAAATCATGTTCATTTTTTCATTACGAAGTTGAAAGGACATGTTTCACTTTGATGGGATATGCTGCAGAAAGACAAAGTAGATCAAAAATTACAGAAGATTAAAACTTGGAAGAAGATGGTTAGTAAGATCAAAGAGAAATTTTTACCTATTGACTACCAACAGAACTTGTGTAAACAAGTACAAAATATCTAGCAGAAGGAGACATCAGTGTGTGAATATATGGAATAATTATTCAATTTGTCACTCACGTCAGGGATGAAAGATTCAGAGTATCCAAGAGTGGAATGATACAGAAATGGACCGAAGTACCATATTCAGGATGAGATGAGTCCACATTACTTTTGAAATGTAGAGAAAGTCTATCAGGTTTCTTTGAAGGTGGAAGAAAAGATTGAGATAATAATACGACAAAAGTTCCTGGGAAAAAGGAACTAGAGGCAGAGGCAGAGAATGTGCTACTAAAGACAATGAGAAGGAGGATGAGGCGACCAGTAGTAAAAATGCAAGAGGAGGAAGAAGTGTTGGAAGAGGAAGAATTTTTGGCCACGGTAAGTATGTAATTACATGCTATAATTGTGGAGTAGAGGGTCGCAAAGCATCAGAATGTCCAAATAGGCAGAACGCAACAAGAAGAAATGAAGCTAGGACATAATTCACACAATAAAATGAGGCAGTAGCTTCCTAGTACTCCAGTAAGAGAAAGGAGAAAAAATGATGTTGAGAAGAGTATTACTCAAGCCCGAGACAAAGAAAGAAACATAACCTAAATAGAGAAAGAGAGTGTTCAATACTAAATGTAAATTTGTGATAAGTGTTGTCATTTGGTCATAGATGGAGGGAGTACAGAAAATTTGGTCTCCACTGAAGTAATGGGGAAATTGAAGTTGAAAAACATTCCACATCCCAATCCATACCGTGTTTCATGGTTGCAAAAGGGACAGTAGGTGACTGTGACTGAACAATGTTTATTGTGTTTCCAGATTGGAAGTTTCAGCAAACAGGTTTTATGTGACATGAAAGAAATGTATTTCTTGGGAGACTGTGGATGTTTGATAGAAATGTATTCCATGATGGCAGAGAGAATTCATATGAATTTTTAAAGGATGTTCAGCATTATAAGTTGGTACCAATGTCTATACATGGAAGTAATAGTCGATTCATGTTATGTTCTGCTAAGGAGTTTTCAAGAGTGCAAAAACATAGTGGTTGTTTTTTGGATATAATGGAAAAAAGGATTCAGGAGATGGAGAAGAGGGGTTTTATATCAACTGAAATTCAATACTTGTTGAAAGAAATTAAAGAAATTAAGGAAATTGTAGCAGATGATTTACCAGGAGGATTACCCCCATTAAGAAGTGTGTCACACCAGATCAACCTAATATTAGGGTCGATTTTTCCAAATAAATCACCTTACCGAATGACTTCGGCAAAGAGTGAAGAGGTAAATAGACAAGTACAAGAGTTACTTGAAAAAGGGTTATTTCGAGAAAGTTTGAGTCATTGTGCAGTACCAATAGTTTTGACACTGAAAAAGAATGGTGAGTGGTGGATGTGTACATATTTATGGGATATTAATAAAATCACCATTAAGTATATGTTTCATTTACCGAGAATGGATGATCTCATGGAATGTTTGAGTGATGTTGAGTACTTCAAGAAGATTGATTTGAAGAGTGGTTATCATCAAATCCGGATAAGGGAAGGTGATGAATGGAAGACAACGTTCAAGACAAAAAATGGGTTGTTTGTGTGGTTAATTATGCCCTTCGATTTAACTAATGCACCTAGCACGTTCATGAGGATTATGAACAAAGTTCTAAAATTGTTTTCGGGAAAATTTGTTGTATATTTAGATGACATTCTGATTTTCAACAAGAGAAAAGAGGAACATCTGAAACATGTGAAGAAGGTGTTATAATGGTTGAAAGTGGAGGCATTGTTGATAAATCTGAAGAAGTGTACATTTTTACAAAAAGAACTTGTACACTTGGGTTTTTTGGTTTCCAAAGAAGGTTTAAAGATGGATCCCGAGAAGGTAAGAGAAATATTGGATTGGAAGACACCTAAATGCACTTTTAATGTGTGGAGATTCCATTGACTGGTGAGCTTATATAGGAAGTTCAATCAAAATTTCAATCAGATTTGTGCGCCTCTTATTGAATGCATGAAGAAAGGAACATTTTAGTGGACAATAGAAGGAAAAAAGGTATTTGCAGAATTGAAAAAAAAGGTGACAGAATAGCCAGTATTGGCACTTCCAGATTTCAATAAGGTATTTCAAGTAGACTGTGATGCAAGTAGTATAGGAATTGGATCAGTTCTGAGCCAAGAAGGTAGATCGATAACCTTTTTCATTGAAAACTTGAATGAAAGGAGGAATAAATACTTTCTTTATGATCAAGAATTTTATTCTATCATCCAAGCCTTGAAAAAGTGGTGACACTACTTGCTTCGAAAGGAGTTTGTTTTTTTTAATGACCACAAGGCATTGTAGTACATTAACAACTAAGGTACATTGAATTAGAAACATTCAAAATGGGTAGAAATTTTACAAAGTTATACGTTTGTTTTGAAACATAGGTCAGGGAAGTAAAACAAGGTTGTTGATGCATTGTGTCGAAGGATAGTATTTATAAACACCATGTCATTTGCAGTGGTAAGTATGGAGTGTGTGAAAGGGTTGTATGAAGAGGATGCAGATTTTGCAGAGGCTTGGAAGGCATGCGGAGAACTATGGAGTATGGATCGAACACCATTCTTAGAGTACCACATTGAAGAAGGATTCTTGTCTAAGAACCAACATTTATGTATTCCAGAGAGTTCAATATGGTTGAACCTCATTAGAGAGTTACACAGTGGTTGTTCAAGAGGACATTGTGGCATGGAAAAAAAACCATCATTGGTGAAAGAACGGTACTTTTAGCCTAGAATTAACAAAGATGTCAGGAAATTTGTTAAGTGTTGTATATTTTGTCAATTAGCTAAGGGTAGAAGTCAGAATACAAGACATTACACTCCATTGTCGATACCTAAAAGACTATGGGAAGATGTAAGCATGGATTTTGTTTTGGGACTGCCTATGACACAGAGGAAGTATGATTATGTGATTGTGGTAGTAGATCATTTTTTTAAAATGGCACATTTTGTAGCATGTAAGAAGACAAGTGATGCTAGTGAAGTGGTTTCCTTGTTTTTCAAAGAAGTGGTATGGTTACATGGCCTATCAAGGAGTATTACTTCAGACAGAGACATGATATTTCTTTGCAACTTTTGGTGGAAACTTTGGAAAAGGTTGGGTTCTAATATGCTATACAGTTCATCATATCATCCTCAAATAGATGGGCGGAACAAGGTGGTGAACCGAAGTTTATGAAACTTATTGAAAAGTTTGAGTGGCCAAAATCCTAGATAGTGGGATTTAGTTTTGGAATAAGATGAATCCTCTTACAATGATTTAGTGAACATATCTACAGGGAAGAGCCCATTCCAAATTTTTTTTGGAAGGTCACCTAAAGGGGTGGTAGATTTGACTGATTTATCGGATCTAGGAGATAAAAGGAGTGTTGACGCCAGTGATTTTACATACATTATGCAGGAATTTCATGAGCAGGTGAAGCATAAACTATAGGTAATAAATAACAAGTATAAATAGTGGATAGACCTACAACGAAGACATACAATATTTAAATAAGGTGAGTTAGTCACGGTTCACTTGAGGAAAGGAACGATTTCCAAGAGGTACTTATAAAAAACTTAAGAATAAAAAAATAGGACCGTGCATAATCTTGAAGAAAATTTCTGATAATTCTTATCAGTTGGAACTTTCGGACAAGTTTGATATATCTCCAAAATTCAATGTTGTGAATCTGTATGAATTCCATGAATTAGAAAATGGTGATGATGAAAGTACTCTGGACAGATGGGAACAAATACCATTCAAGCGAGTTGAGAAAGTGGAAGAAATTTTTCCCACCAGGATTGGTAGAAAAACTCGCAACAAGGAATATCTAGAATATTTGGTCAAATGGAAAAATAGAGGATCTAAGGATGCATCATGGGTTTCCAAAGAAGAACTCATGCACTTGTGAAAATCTTCATCCTATGGGACAACGACCACATGAGTTGGGAGCTCATGCTTTTCTTACCAAGGATGTTTGATGAAGGAGCATCTTTGGTTATGGGCAATCCACATCACCCAAAAAAATTTCAATTATGTACAAGTTAATTTAGAAAGAACAAGGATGGTTGCAACACTACTCGGTAGCTTGTTCTATTACTTCTTGTTAAAATGGACAATGCTGCAACTCGCTACAACTCCCATGTTGTGACTCCATGCTATAGGATTGGTGTTGCAATTCATTACAACTCCTATGCTACGACTCCATGCCATAGGATTGGTGTTGCAACTCGGTGCAACTCCTATGATGTGACTCCATGCTACATTATTGGTTTTGTAACTCACTGCAACTCCACGCTATAGGATTTGTGATGGAATTTTTATGCCGCTACTGAATGTGTTGATTCCAAATTCAATCCATGCAACTCATGAAGATTCAGTCCCAAGTGGAAATCATTGGTGAAGGAAGAGGAAAAAAAACTGAATTGGAAAGCATTTGGGAAGTGAACAATCATGACTATTCATCTTCCCAACGAAAGGGGAAAGAAATCAACTGGAAAAAACAACATAAAAATAGGGGGAAGGAAGATGTTGGGGTTGGTTTGAGCTAGAAGAAAGGAAGCTTTCTGTGAGGTCGATTGGAAGTTACTGAGACAACCACCAAGACAGAGATCGACAAGAGATGGTATAATATGAAAAATAAATTACAGATGACATTTGATATTGTCTCACTATGATAGGCCACAGGGTGGCTATACTGAGTGAGAATTTCACCCACGACATAGTTCGATGCATTTGTCTCGATCTCAAAGGGTTGTTGCAGTTCAGGTAATGAAATCACTGGGGATGAGCATGAGCACTGCTTCAAGTCATTGAAAAAAAAAATTCGGTATGGTCCCCACACAAAATTTTCCTTACAACCACCCCTGGTTACTTGGTTGAGGGCCCATGCAATATGGGAGAATCCCAACATGAACCTACGATAGAAATTGGAAAGGCCTAAGAAACTTTGAAGCTCAGTGAGTGTGGTTGGGGCTGGCCAGTCATGGATGACTTGGATCTTGGCTAGATCCACATGCCAACCATGCCCATGAAAAATGTATACTAGGTATTGGACTCTGTCCATGCCGAAGGAGCATTTTTCCAAGTTGGAATATAGCTTATGCTACAACAGAGTGTGAATAACCTCTTGAATATGCTGCAAGTGTTCTTCCCAAGTCTTGTTGTAGATGAGGATGTCATCCAGATGCACCACTACAAAAGAACTAGTGAAATTTTGCAAGATATCATCCATCATCATCATGAAATTTGTTGGGGAATTTTTCAAACCAAAGGGCATGACCAACCATTCAAAAAGGCCTTCTTTTGACTTGAAGGTAGTCTTCCATACATATGTCTTCTCTATTGGGACCTGATGGTAGCCAAAATTCATATCAATCTTACTAAAGTATTTGTCCCCCATGAGACGATGAAGGAGATCTTCGATTCGGGGAATGGGGTATCAGTTTCTGACTGTGATTTTATTTAGGTCCCAATAATCAATGCAAAGTCATCAGGTCTCATCTTTCTTCTGCACAAGCACGATTGGGCTTCCACAAGGTTATGAGTTGGGTCAAATGTGCCCCTTTTGGAGAATTTCTTGGATCTAACACTTGATCTACTCATTTTCTAATAGAGAGTGACAATAGACTGGCCCATTGGGCAGCGGTGCATCAGGGTCAAATCGATAGAATTCTTGACCTGAAAGTGCAAAGGTAACCTAGTATGTGAGGAGAAGATGTCTTTGTATTCTTCCATGACCTTCTCTACTTTCTTCTGCTGGATGGAGAGGTTGGCCACGGAGGCCATGGATGTGGCTGCAATTTTTTGCTCACTCTGAGAAAGAATCATGAAGAAGACAAACTTCTCGGTCTAAGAGATGACCTTCCTACATTGCTTGGTAGAGATCAAGGAAATGGCACTAGGTGGTACTACCTTAGGTATCTTGTACAATTTCATGTTCAAAGTAGTAATAACACTACAAGGCCTAGACTCATATACATCATGACGTTTCCATAAATAAGGTTGGCCCAAAAGAACATCACAAAATTCAAGGGGATAAACATCGCACAATACCTCATATTTGAAGGGCTTGATGTCGTAGGATAGGCGACACTGTTCGATGACGTGAAGATCACTTTCTTGGTGGAGGCATCCGGTGGTGTAAGGTTGTGGGTGTGGCATTGTCGACAGGGCCAGTCGCTTGATGATCTCCACTGAGATTAGGTTCTTATGGCTATCACTATCAACGATGAAGTGAAATGGGGTGCCTTTCACCCACATCTGTGAATTAAAGAGATGATTTCCTTCCTCTCTCTCATCAAGTTCACCAAGGTGGATCTTTGTGGTAACAACGGTGACATTGAGTTCCACGTCAATGATTTGTCTCCCCTTTTCTGGTTCAGAGTCAGAGTCGAAACCCACATCTGATTCAGAGTCTTTCACCTCAACCACCAATGAATTCTTTGATAGGCAATCAATAGTGTTATGCCAGGGGATCTTATGGAAGTCGCACCACTTCCCGGTATCTTTCTTCATCTTTATATTGTCCTTCTTTGTTTGCAGATTAGACTTGTTGTCTTAAGGTTGTCCATCTTTTCTCTGCCCTTTGTTCTGGGGGTTTAGGATTCCCTTTCCCTGCTTCTGTTGTGATGGGTTCCCAAACCTAAAATTCCACGTCTTTTTTTTAAGCTTCTGCTCGATTTTGATGGCATATTGATAAGTCGCGCCCAAGGATGAGATGTCCAGAAAATCTATTTCTGCCTAGATGTATCTATGAATACCACCAAGGTACTTGAGCACCATATGTCTCTCAAAATATTTGATACACATCTTGGTGTGCAAGATATGGAAGATATTTTTGAACTGTCGCACTGCTTGGTCCCTTTCCTACCACAGTGTGGTCCATTTTGTATACAAGTTGTCATAAATTCCAACAGGGTAGTATTGTTCCTTAATAACATCCCTGAAGGACTCCGAGGTGAGTGCAACTGTAAATAATTATGGTTCCTCTGTTGCCTTTTTCTCACATAAATGTTCCCACCAATCTTTGACATGGGAGACAACTTTGAGGAGCGCAAAACTAATCTTTTCTCTATTCAAAAAGTTATGGACAGAAAAATACCCTTCTAGCAAATTCAATCATTTGTCTACAGCATTTGCGTCTATCTGACCTTCAAATATAGGAATATCAAAGTTTATCTATACCTTTAAGGGGGAAGTGCCTCTCCTCAAGGAAGATACATTTCATGTTGGTAGTCGTTAAAGGATTTGCGCAAAATTATCCATCATCTCGTTCCTTTGTTGCGTGAGGCTTCCTTATGCAATAGTTTGAAAGGATATCTTATCCTGTTGTTTTTATTTTCTCCCTCCATGGAAGTTCATTTTGGCATGCGAGAGCTCTTTTCCCCAAGAGAAACAAGCTCGAGACCCAAATCCTTCTACCCTGACCTCATCAGGGACATACACTAAGAATGCCAAGGAGTAGACCGATCTGATACCACTAATCTGGATTTTATGAGTAGAATGAAATGAACATAGATTATTATTATTATTATTAACACAGAGACACCATGAAAAATAACAGAGATACAGTAAAAATTGCCTCTATTCAATAAAGAAATATGCTAAAACTATAAAATCTAGACTGAAAACAAGCTTGCTAGAATGGTGGTGACTTATCTCTGAGAAGACATGTGATGGCTGTGATCATTCACAAGAATATGATTACAATGAGGCTGTAAATAATTTTTACAATAAACATGAATTTCAAAACCCTAGACATCCAAAAACATAACCCTAGGATATGAAGAACCAAAAGTCATGTGGGCCTCGTTGGGGTAAGTTGGTACATCAACTTCCCGGGGTCGTAACTTTTGCATATGATATATGTTTTAGGCGCACAATATCTCATTGGAAAGGTATATCATAGGAATACACATTATTCTATTAGAATTTGACTCCATCCATATTTTGATTGTGGAGATCCCTAAAAAAAAAATTTAGGGCCTCAAAACGACCCTCGAACTAGGAAAAAAATTGCTAAGATGAACCAATTGGAATAGGTGGGTGGCCATCAATATCCACCTGGATCATTGCCTTTGTATTTATAGTGCACTTACTTGAATCAATTATGTGTTATACCTATCCCATAAGTAATTGGGAGCTAGATAACCCTGTGTCTTTGTTGATTTTTATGGTTGTGCAATATTGTATGGAGATAATGGTGTCATAATGTACTTTTCAATACATAGTGGAAGAAAGTTGAGTGTCCAAAGGTTGGAAATTCAACAAACGCTTCAACTTTTGCATGCTTAGGTGGATTGAGTGTTTCTTTGCATATATCAAGATAACATAGTGTGATATAAATAAGTTTTTTAATTTATTTATTGATGGTTAACTATGATGTTATTTATTTATTTTTACTTATGTTTGGTTAAATCTATTTATGGAAATTAGATTGATTGATTTTGAGCATGTATTGAGTATTCATCCATTGCACTACAATCATATTCTTAGAAATATTCATCAGATGCTTAGTTAGGAAGGAAAACCAGTCACAAATGACTTAGTGGAAAAGTGTACATTTGTCTTTCTATGAAACATTCCATTGGGAGAAACCTCCAAGAACTTCTTTGCAATTTTCGAATGGCGCCAAGGGTAAATTTGTCCAACATACAACATGTATGCCTAACCTTGTGGGATCCATTTGGATTCCACCTCGTGACCTCTTTGGCCCTTACAAGTTTAGCTAGGCAAGTCAAACCATTTAAGCTAACCCTTGAGGATAAAAGTGTGTGTGTGAGAGTGATTCAGTCAGTGAGTGTATGCATGCACATGCGCCTAAGTGTGTATATACATAAATATATCCCAATGAGTTACATGAACCAATTATTGTCGATATTGTTAAGAATTTGGATAGTTTTGTACTAGTAGGTGCTTGATTGAAATTGACCCGGGTGAGTTGCACTAGTATATGCTAATGGGTTTACTAGGGATGCATTCATGAAGATGGAAATGTATCCCTTGGGTTTCCCACAAGGTTTTACTTTGAATATTGTGTGTGTGTGTGCACATATGAAACATACATATGTAGAGAGAGATAACCACTAGGGGGTAGTGTTGGGTATGTGTTATATTCTTTACATTATTGGTCCCATGTACTATAGATTGATATGGGAAAAGGGGGGGTTGGGGGGTAGAGCCCATGAAAAAAAACATTGAGTGGTTTTTGTGTCCGTTTTTAGTGGTTTCTTGGCATGTGGTTTCACTTTTGATGATGTTATGGAGCATGTTATTTCAACCCATGGTTTTATAATTCACAAGGGGTCACAGGAGGTCACTTCACATGGATTTTGTGTTGGTAAAAACGTGCACACGCTTGAGGATTGCATGCAAATTCCTAAAGCATGTACATTATTCTACTCATGAATGCACATGTGTTCCTAACTGCGTGCATGCTCAACATAGGAATGTGCACACATTCCTAAAAATTCCTAAATGGAAAATGTGTTGTGGTTTATTCAACACCGAGGATATATGACTAGGAATGTGTGTGCATTTTTAAGAATTAATATGTGTTCCTACATGTGCACATTTCTTCGCACCCCATTGCCACTTTTTTATTTATCAACGTCTTACAGACACCCAAAAACAAAGTTAAACATTATATGAAAACTGTAAATTTAAATAAGTGATATAACTCAAATTTAATTTAAAAATAGAGAAATCATCAATAATGTTAATCATTAACATACTCATAATACATTTTATATATAAAAAATAAAAAAGCATCAGCGTGATATGAAAACACATAATATACATGAGAGATATACATATCAATACGCATGTCATAAAAATCAATAAAAATGTCATATATACATCTCAAGTCAAATATAAAAAAATCAATAAACATGTCAAAGAGTACCACTACTAGTTAATTCCACCACCAAAGCCAAAGTCATCAGTGTCTTTTCTACTAGAATTAGAGGCCTATGTATGAGTACCTATGTAGAAAATAAATGATGAAATTAGTATAATATCATATGTTTCTTGACTAGGATCAAGTTTTCTAGCTCCATATGAGAACATAGTGTTCACAACACCAAAAACTTGTGACACATGTGGAGGAGGAGGAGAAAAAGGATGAGGATTGGTGGATGGTGACACATGTGGAAGAGAACGACAAGTAGCGATGAATGGTGACACAACTGGAGGACGAGGAGGATTAGTGGGTGTCGACACATGTGGAGGATAGGCAAGAGGATTGATGGATGGTGACACAAGTGGAGGAGGAGGAGGGGGAGGATCAGTGGATTGTGAAGAAACATGTGGAGGAGAAGGAAAAGTATCAGTGGATGGTGAAACAAGTGGAGGGGGGGGGAGGAAGAAGAGGAACTATTGATGGTGCAGACTATAATGTCCCCTTCCAATTGATCATGATGGAGGATGACTCAATAGATTATACGACTCTCGTAGGCTATAGTCAATAAGGAAAAAGGGATTCAAGGAGGTTTATTTGGTGTCACTAGGTTAAAAGAATGAAAAATCCTAAAAGTGACATTAAATAAAACAAACAATTATATTTAAATGGAATTGGAGGAAAAATAAAGTGAAGGCTTTGATTTGGTCAAAAAGGGGAAAGATCTAGAAGGTCCAAAGGAATGATAAATAGAGGGGTAACCCTTCTCTTTAGCATTATTATTTGATCTCTCATTTTGGAGTGCTCTTGGAGCCATTGTTTCGTTAGGGTTTAGAAAAACCCTTCCATCTCAATTTAATTTTGGTGGTGAAATATCCACCCTAGCTAGACAAAGAGGAGGATTCATATGGAGTCCTCATTTGAGTTCATTGTGGTGTTTGGTTTCATCCTGGAGAGAGCTTGGAGGCATATTGTCTTGCACAGGGTATTTCTGGAATTTCTCCGAAGGAGGCCGGTTGACAGAACTGCAGGTGCCAGGAGGGTTTCCCATCACTGTGGAAGGAAATACCCCATGGGTTGATCATGGTTTGTCCCGCAAGGTCCCACTAGATGTACCACGAGGACCTATGCAAATAAAGGATTGCAACAGTTCATCGGATTAGATTTGTGAGGGCTTCAGGAGAGATTGGAGATTCACTTGCAGAGCGAACATCATTGGATCAGAGAAGTTAGGGCTTAGAGAGAGTTGGATCAGTGGACATCATAGATTGGCATCATTCCAGGTTTTCTAATATTATTTATGTAGTATATTATGTAGCTATCTGTCAACCATTATATTTGTGCACTCAGGAGTATTTTCCAGTTGTTATTACAACCATTAGATATCATTGCATTGATTTTGGGAGTTTCCATCCATAATAAGATGTCATGGTTGTCTGGTCTATTTTCAGTGTAATGGATACATGAAATATGTTTGACAATATTCCTATTTGAGAAAATTGTTTGTAAGAAGTTAAAAACACCATTATAGAATTGTTTGGCACATTCACATAAGAAGAAATAACAATTTTGGGATAAACAAAATAATTTTCCCGCCTAGCTTAGTTGGAGACATTGCAGTGGTATCAAAGCTAGTGGTTATGTTGTCCTATGACTATATTGATTCCTAGGATAAAGTGTTGTGGAGGAGAGTCCTCTCGAGATTCACGGGAAAGAGAAACAAAAGAAAACCAAACTGATTCAGAACTAGAGGGAAGCATGGGAGACAACCCTGAAGGGACTATGCTCCAAATATTAAAATATTTGGTCAAGGGACAAAATGAGGCATCCTAAAGACAGGAAGATACAACACAGTTCCAGCAGTAGACCCATGAGGTGCTCACAAAGTTGGTGGTCCAACATGGGAATACGAATGGTGCAGGTAGATCCCATTAGGGTGACAAGATACACACGAAGAGTATCAATAACGATACCCAATCTCAGAGAGGGATATTAATGATCCATAGGCCCTTATTACCAAAGTTCTTGATAGGGAAGCCTAAAGAAACACGGTAGAAACTAGATCAGGGGATTAATATTAACACCACATACAGAGAGTATGAGACGATAGATGAAGATATCTGTGAGAAATTTTCCTATAATGACTTATGCGACCTCAAACAAAAGTACAGACCTAGGGAGTGGAATAGAGGAGCGTAGAGCGAACAAAAATTTGACCTCATGTGCAGGGTGGGAAGGTTGAATATCCCACCCTTCGATTGGTATTCCAAAATCATGACCAGAGCATGGGTACATAATTTGGACACTTACCTCCAACTTAACCCAATGATTGAGGCATAAGTAATTAAGTATTCCACTCTTCACTTGGAAGGAGAAGCTCACGAATGTTGGTATCATGGGTTGGTGACATTAGGTCACACCAACATCACTTCATATATGGAATTCACTCATATTTTTATGGACAAATCGACAAGAAGGACCTTGTGATACACTTCATAGAGTTGGCACAATTGAGACAGATAGGTACACTAGAAGCATACATCACATATTTTCATAGGATGGTAGTTATGGTGACAGATATTTCTCAACAAAAGTTGGTGACACTATTCACGGAGGTTCTAGATAAACCCTTGAGAGGATGGGTGAAGGCCTGGTGCATATTTTCATCGATATCATCATCAAGAACTAGTGCATTATCTCCTACACCTATTCATCTTCTCTATATTCTTCATCTGTCGACCCATATTCTTCCTTCTCTAGCTCTACATCATCTTCTTCTTCAATATCATCTTCTTCATCTACAATATACTTTACTGTCCTTCTTCTTGGATCATATCTAACAACAAATGACCAATCCCTCTTACCTATAACCTTTGAGTAAAAGACTTGTTCACATTGACTTGGAAAAACATAGTTGTCATTTGACTTTTCAAAAACCATTGTTTTAATCATCGAAAATTCGTTGGCATGTTGAATAGCAGTGCTTTCCTCGTCATGTTCATGCATTTGTAACCTATACCATTTGACATCTAACAAAAATAATTTGAAAGAATTAAAGTCACACTCAATTATATCATTCAAAAACCCATAGTATCTATTTTCAGATTCTTGAGGATGTGTGTCACTCCTAGAGGAAACATTACTGAACTGGAATACTGTAGTTATCCCACTATCATAAGTTTTCTTGGTTTTGATCCAACTGTTTGATGTGAAATTTACGGCCATTGCACCACATAGCCTTGTGGTGTTTCAACTGCAATATTCCAGACATGTAAAAGATGCATTGTCAATTAATAATAATAAAAAATTATATAACTTCGAAAGTATAATATGAAAAAAAAAAAAACACACCTACAGTCACATTAATATAATATAAAACAACTAAATAAAATGGGTGAATTTGCTTGCCTTTCCATATTTCAAACAATATGTTAAATCTATTTCCCTTTGTGTAACATCAGAATCTCCATTACGAATAGCTTATCTAACCAATTTAGACATTTATTTCCATGATAACCTACCTCCATGATGTTGTTTACATATATCAATCCATATCTTCATCCAATCAAGATTGTTTGCAATGTATAAATGTAGTGCATCCCAATCTTGAGCAACTAGCCGATCAAAAATATCACAATTCACCAATATTAAATATTAGTTATAACCATGGTAAATATTAATAAATTATTAAAGAATAAATATTAAATGAGTATGATCATATATACACAAAAAAAAAAAAAATTATATTTATTACAAATATCCACAATTTAATTACCTCTCACTTTCTTCATTGTACATTTCCCTAACAGCTACTCCCCTTCAAATTTTTTGATGGAGTTCACATCCCAAATGCAATCCACTACATGCATAGCGTTCACTGCTAATTTAGGAAGATGTTGGCTAATATACACCATGGATTCATATACCATATATCCCTCCACCATAGCACCCTTAGGATGTACTCTTTGTCTAACAAAAGCCTTTAATAATTTCAAGTGCCTCTCCACCATCCACATTGACCTTCTGTGTACATGTCGACACATTTCAATCTCCTCAACTTGGTGTATGAGGTAGTGTTCTTGTGCATTGAAAAATGTTGGAGGTAGATACTTTTGCATTTCACACATTAGTCGAGGAATTTCTCTCTTCCAATATTTTATATCATCTTCATGGATTTCTTTCAATGACAACCATCTACAGATCATGATGCAAGAAAATAACATATTTCAACAAAACACAATACATATTACATTACAAGTAAAACACATGTCATTAAGTACAAAAAAAATGAATTTGTTTTTTGCATATATATTGTAGCTACTTACCTAATGTATTTTACAACATAATATATAACTTGTTTGACGTTGTTTTCAAAGTCGTTTGGGAGAGATAGAGGTAGAACATACTATAACCATAAAAATGAATCGTTACTTGTTTCAAAACTAGACAAAAAAAATAAAAATCTCATAAAATGTATATGAACAATATATAAATATGAATACTAAAATTATTAATTACCTTAATGAAGGTATGTCAATCATGTGTTTTTACCCCACCAAATTCACCTTTCTTCGTTAATATATTCTTTATGTTTGAACAAAAACCTGTGGCCCAATTTAATTCTTTGAATGACCTCTTTTACACCATTGCTTTGTTGCTATGTTAATAACCATGGAAGCTTATTTTAGTCTCCATCACTATTTGATCGGATCACACTTTGCATTGCATGATTGGCTTCCTGAATGTCATTACAAATTTTGGCAATTTTTTCTTTATCCCTCCTACCATCTATGATTCACCATAATGTTTCTGTCACATTCTTCCTGATATGCATTGTGTTAGCACTCTGTAATTTGCCCAAGGCTGTAAGGCAGTCACAGAGGCAACATCAGAACCACTTCAAGTCTTGGATCTAGCCCTCCAAGACTCAGAGAGGGATCTCTCTGTATGATATAGCTTTGTTTGAAGAAGTATTAGGATAGTTATGAAGAACATGGGTTGGGGTTTTTAAAAGGTTGTTTTGGAACAGCAAGGAGGGCCATTGGGCAAATGGGGTATGCGCTTTAAACAAGGTGATTCACTCTCAGATCTGGACAAAGTTCTTTCACAGGGCAAGATAGCGGCAATATTGGATTGAATTGAGTTTTAATGGTATTGATTTGAGGAAGAAATAGGGGAGATAAAATTCAGGCACAGGAGCAGCTAAGAATTCCTGAACTAAGCTTTAGCAGAAAACATAAAGATCATCAAAAGCTCAGAGGCAGAGTATCTGCTGATAAATTATGCTTCTATTACTTTCCTTCTGATAATAAGAACTGAAAACAAGCATAATGATCACAGGAAAAACATTAAACAG
>ML814018.1:173174-184549 GCA_009831015.1 Picea engelmannii | reverse complement strand
AGGTTTACCTCGTCAGATAAGGTGACTGGATGCTACACATCGAACAGATATTGGATGCGATAACAGGTCAACTTGTTATTTAATATCATTAGTATAATAGATATAGAAGTTCCCTGTAGTTAAAACATTTTTACCATCTATTATTTCTTTTGTTTAATTAGACAGTTTGATATTCAATTTCTTTTGTATAAACATTATAAGAAAACAAATAAAAAAGATTAGATAATAGCTTTACTGTTGTTTAAAAAATCAAACTACATTCGATTTTCACAGATTTAGATTAAATTCGTATTTTGTACATATTATATATATTAGAAATAGAATCATTTATATATATTGTGCATATTATAAGTAGAATTATTTCATAAGTATTAATTAGTTAAACTATAGATGTATATTAGATGTGTATATATTTGTTAGCGATTGTCATTTATTAGATCCTTGTTTTTCCTTTAGTTATTTTTTCTCTTTCTTTAGGACTTAGAGTGGCCAACGGAGCTGCTAAACCCGTCGGAGTGAATTAATCCAAATGGATTGGGTTAATTGAACAACCCCAGACCGGATTCAGTCCTCCAGTTGATGAGCAGTCAATTTTGCCTGTCAACAAATGGCGCTAGAAGGAGGGCCTGAAAACTATTAATGGCACGAGGAGGTCGTAAAACTCCTCCCCCACCTACCCGCTCACCTATAGTAACTAGAAGTCGTTCATATGGCAAAATTGTCCCTCAAACAACAACCAAATCAAATGATGATCTATGGATCACGATTGAACCAGTAACTCCAAATCCTTTAGGTGGTGATATACAAGATATTGTTCATCAATCTCTCATAAGAATGCACAGTGCCTTAGCCCGTATAAGACAAACAAACCGACCTTTGAATCAACCATTAAACTTCTCTGATATCAGAGAACAACTTGGAGGTATTGACCTCACCTTAAACCCTATAGATCCAAGCCTCACTCCTACAGAAGGAGGATCTGGTATTCCACCATCACCACCTCCTTCATCTCCTTCTTCTTCTGGAGAAGAATCCTCAGACGAAGGCAGTTCTTCATCCCAACCTTCGACACCACCCACTCCTATGGCCAATGCAAACAATCCTACCAGACCCTGGCTCGACCAAGATGTAGTGGCTATACCTGGGCCTCAATATCCTTTACCCAAACACCTAGAGAAATGGCTCCCTAAATTTGACCCGGACTCCAAATAGATCGTTGAAGATCACATCAAAAAGTTTATGTTATCCATTAGACTCTGTAGTGTTGAGCACGAATACGTAGTCTGTATATTCTTTCCCTACACCTTTGAAGGCAATGCCTCTACCTGGTACTTTTCCCAACAGCCCCACACCATAGTGTCATGGGAGAAATTTGAATCCTATTTCCTTGAGAAGTTCAGAGACGACAAGTCTCCTGAAGTTCTAGTCATGGAGATTTCTAGTTTAAAAATGAACCCCAAAGAAAAGATCAAAGACTTTAATCAAAGGTTCCTCACACTAAAGAATCAAATCCCTACGGATTCGATGCCTGCCGAGAATCTTATTGTCGCATGCTACACGAAAGAATTACATCAAAACATAGCCATTTGGGTAAGGAGATCCAAGAAAGACACATTGTTAGAAGCCTTCAAAGAGGCCAGTCAGATTGAGAAAGACATTCTTAGTTTAAAAGACACTACTAGCAACGATATAGAGACTAGTTCATCTTCCAAAAAGAAAATCGAAATCCTTCTTAGACCTTTCCAAAACAAAGCTCAACCTGAGAGTTCGGATTTAGAAAACTTACAGAAAGTCGTTCAAAAATTGTCCAACCAAGTTATAGATTTGAAAAGGTCGGCTGAAGAAGCTTCTTCGAGAAAAGGGCCTTACAAACCCCCTTTTAGGAAGACTTTTCCCACCAACTGAACTAATTCAAATACTGAAGGCCTAAATCTAGAAAGCCTGCAATTTTCTATTCAAACGATCCTAGAAGCACATGACAACTTGATTCCTCCCAAGACTCTGAAGAGGTAGTTGAACAAGAGACAATAGAAGAATATGAATCCTCTTCGAATATTTTCGGACATTTTTCGGATAGCATTTTTCAAGTTAATTTCGAAACAGTGCATCCTTACAATATTAGGAGCAAGACATCAAATAATCCTTCTTATGAAATTATGACGACTTTGCCTAAAAAACAGTCTAAATCAACTGAGACTATACAAAATTCAGTAAACCCAAGTTTAGATTATGATTCAATTGAATATCTAAAAAATCTTAGGGCTAACATCTCTGTTTACAAATTATTAGAATTCCCTTTTCTTCTGCAAAAAATGTCGCAGAATATTGCAGAGAACAAAAAAAATAACAATCCAAGCGGTAACAAAGGTGTTCAAAACAACCCCAAAATTCCTCAGAAGGCCTATGTCAAAACTACATTCGAGCCTCATGATAAAAGAGACCTTCCTGTAAATAATGTAACAAATGTAGATAAACCAGTTTCAGAGGCTGCGAGTAAAAAGCAACAAACTTCCACCATTAATACTCGCAGAAATGTCCCTCCATTTTTGTTAACGTTTGAAATTTTCAATAGGAATGTACATAACTGCATGGTATATTCAGGTGCGTGATCTAACATAATGCCTTGGTCTATCTGTCAAAAGATTAATGCTGAAGTTCAACTATCCACCTTGAAAATTATCCAGCTTGATCGAATTAGTGTTAAAGTGATAGGCGAATTAGGAAATGTGCTTATAAGATTGTCGTCTAATCCTAAAGTTCATCAAGTGATTGATATTATTGTTGTAGATATCCCGGAAGTTTATGGTTTGTTTTTAAGTAGAGACTGGTCGTAACAATTACATGACTATTTTGCAACGGATTGCTCTCACTTGTGGCTCCCCAAGAATGGAAATCCCAACAAAATCAAGGTAAATCGTGAACGTTATCTGAAGTTCATGGTGACTGATTTAAATTATCCCAATGAAACATTCACTCCTTCTACCAATTCGTCGAAAATACAAGGTATGGATACTTTTTTTGGCAATTTCATGGCCGAAACTTCTACCATCACTGACCCAGAACAACAGTCTGAAATTTTGACATATACACAACCAACAACTTTATCTCAGTGGTCACATGCAACTGACGAAAATCAAATATGGTCTCTTTACTTTGATGGGTCAAAATCTAAGGAAGGAGCTGGTGCAGGTTGTGTGGTCATCGACTCGGTAGGTAACAAGACTCTGATTTCTTTTCAGTTAGAATTCAAATGTACAAACAATACAGCCGAATATGAGGCACTCCTGCAAGGCCTCAGAAAAGCATCGGATTTAAACATTCAAAATTTGTCTGTCTTTGGTGATTCAGAAATCGTGGTTAGATAGGTAAAAAATTCTATCCACTGTTTGTCCCCGCACCTTAAAAGCTATCAAACTGAGGTATGGAATTTGATGAACACGTTTTCTACATTTAACATAAATTCTATTCCTAGATTGAATAATTCAGAAGCTGATTTGTTAGCTAATGTCGCTTCAAAAAATTTTCCTGCAGAAGGCTTATCTCCGAATGCATTTTTCGTTGAACTGTTGTTTAGACCATCCATCCCAGACAACATCACGAATTGGAGAGTCTTCGATGATGATCAACAGATTATAAGTTTTCTGCATATGGAAGAAACTTTCCAGGGTGCGGTGATCGACGAAGGTAATCATGACGAAAATCTTCATGACTTTACGATAATACCAGATTCGAGATCTCCAGAATCTTCATCAGACATGGTAAAATCTATCCCGAAATCTGTGGTTAGATTAGAAAATTTTTATGATCTTCACGACAAGTTCATAAAATATGTGAACTATAAAATGAATAGTTCCTCCTTGACGCATGAAAAAGTAAATTTGGGAACTAATGACAATCCACAGTGCATTAATTTAGGGTTGGGATGTTCTGAGAAAGAAAAAGTAGAATTTATTAAGTTGTTTAAGGAATTCAAAGATGTTTTTGCTTGGACGTACGACGACCTAAAAACCTTTGATTCCAACATCATACAACACGTTATTCCCGTGAAACCCCAAACCTAACCTTTTCAACAAAAGTTAAGGAAAATGCACCCAAAGCTCGAACCAACGGTCAAGAAGGAATTAAATAAACTCCTGAATGCTAAGATAATTTTCCCAGTTAGGCACACATAATGGGTCTCTAATCTTGTCCCTGTCAGAAAGAAGAGTGGTGAAATTCGATTATGTGTTGATTTCCAAAATCTTAACCGAGCGTCTGATAAAGACAACTACCCTCTCCCTCCCATGGAACAGATCCTTCAACATGTATCTGGTTCTGAAAGATTATCCTTGTTGGATGGTTTTTCAGGGTATAACCAAGTTCTTATGTTTCCCTCAGACCAACTCAAAACCACCTTCCGCACTCCATGGGGCACCTACGCTTATAGAAAAGTGCCCTTTGGACTCATAAACGCTGGTGCCACTTTCCAGAGAGCGATGGACATCGCTTTTCGAGGCTTAATCAATCAATGTGTAGTAGTTTACCTAGATGACGTCACTGTCTTCTTGAAAAATAAAGAGGATCATCTAACTCATTTAATATCCGTTCTACAGCGATGTCGTAAATACGACATTTCTTTGAATCCTAAAAAATCTATGTTCACAGTAGAACAAGGTAAGCTCCTCGGATTCATTGTATTGAGCGAAGGGATGATTATCGACCCTGAAAGGACTCAAGTCATTTCGAAACTTCCCCCTCCCTCGTCAAAAAATTCCATGCAATCTTTCTTAGGTCAGATAAACTTTGTTAGAAGATTCGTCCCCAACTTTTCAGAAATGGTGAGACCGTTACAAAACCTAATAAAAAAGGATGTACAATACCATTGGGGACCTTTAGAAAGCCAAGATTTTGATTCAATAAAAAGGGCCATAATAGATGCTCCTTCTCTAATGAGCCCCGACTTTTTGAAAGACTTCACCCTTTACACGTTTTCCTCTAACTGCTCGTACATTTCCATCCTAACTCAAAAGAACGCTGAAAACAATGAAGTCCCAATTGCCTTTATGAGCTCAGCCTTCAAGGGAGCGAAACTTAATTACCCAGCAGTAGATCAACAAGCCTATGCTGTTTTTAAAGAAGTAAAGCACTTCTGATCTTATTTGTTGAAATCTAGGATGGAAATCATTGTCCCTTACCTGATTGTCAGAAATTTGTTAGTACATAAAGAACTAGGCGAAAAAAGGGAAAATTGGGTCACATCCTTGCGAAAATATGACATAGAAATCACCCCAACAAAAATAGTAAGAGGCCAAGGTTTATGCAAATTGGTCGTTGATTCAGCTGTAGGACAACAAGAGGAAAATGATATGTTAAATCCAGGACAACACTATCAAAATCAAATCTGTTGTGCGCAAAACCCCGTTAGTCCTTGGTACGATGACATAAAATTATGTCTTATACACGGATCAACCCCTTGTCACCTTGATCCCACAAAAAGGAGAGCATTAAGATTAAAATCTGCTTCTTTTCAGCTGATTAATGGTATTTTGTTTCGTCAAAATTTTGATGGTGTACTAATGCACTGTCTTGAGAAAGGTGAAGTAGAAAAAGTCTTATTGGAATTGCATGCAGGAGAAGCTAGTGGGCATTTTGGTGGAGACACCACTTCCCATAAAGTATTAAGAGCAGGTTATTACTAGCCTACCCTTTTTAAAGATGCTCATGCTTTATGTCACAAGTGTGTGATTTGTCAAAAAGCATCCAGATGGATACATAAACTAGCTTTCCCTTTGCAACCAGTTTTGGTAGACTCCCCTTTTCAATAGTGGGGCCTGGATATTATAGGCCCAATCAATCTGCCATCCTCACAGTAGCATAAATATATCATAACAACCACAAATTACTTCACCAGGTGGTCCAAGGCTGCCCCATTAAAATCTGTAAAAACCAACCAGGTAATATCCTTCTTGAATTCAAATATTATTACTTGTTTCGGTATCCTTGAATGCCTGGTATTTGATAATTCTTCTTATTTTTCGTCTCTTAAAATGAGTGATTTCGCTCTAGAAAAATGAATTAAATTAAAGTATTATGCCAGCTATTACCCCCAAGGCAACGGTTTGGTAGAATCAACTAATAAGAATATGATCAAAATTATCAAGAGGACGATCTTCAAAAACCATAAAAATTGGCATAACGCATTGTTAAACACAATCTGGGTTGATAGAGTAACTCCTAAAACTGCTGTGGGTAACTCACATTTCTTTCTCGTTTACGACAGGGAAGCGATTCTTCCACCACATGTCCTTCTTCCATCTCTGCAATTATCACAGAAAGTACAGGAAGAAGACTGCCCCCCTTTGGAGAGTCGAATTAACGCTTTGTTAAAATTAGAAGAAGTGATGGCTCAAGCAAAACGAAAATTGGATCAACATCAACTCATTGTTAAAAACTAGTTTGATTCCAATTTTGCCTCTGACAGAAATTTTGAGGTAGGTGACATTGTCCTAAAATGGGACAAACCTCATGAGGGAAAATGAGAGCATACAAAGTTTCAGAACTTGTGGTTAGGACCATTTTTAATTGCTGAGAAATTGGGTCCCAGTTCCTTCCGATTACAAAATTTAGAGGGACAGCCATACACCTTTCCGGTGAATGACCAAGCTCTAAAAAGGTACTTTGCCTGATGACGCTCCCATGTAGATTGTGTAAATATTTTCTTTTTTGTTTGCTGTTTGTTTTTCTTTGCTGGATTGTTTTGATTTTTCCTTTATTCTTATCGGTCTTTCTTTTTGAAACACACATGCATGCATCACAGGCTAGCTCAGACGAAGAGAACAAAAAAATTTCCCCTCCAAAATGAATGTTGAAAGTTGTTTAAACATCAATTGTGGTATTTTTTTGAGTTTGCAGCCATGTTGAAGGTAACTTGTTGTTTGAAAAGCGTTTCTTGAGAGAACAAATCAAAGATGTCTCCCTGCTCTTGAAAGTCGATTTTATTAACAAACTATTTCTAAATCTTGATGAAGGACAACTAAGAAATTTCTTCAAGGTCTGTGACATAATAAGATGTGTTAAAAAACTAGAATTTTCATCGTTACCACGCTCTATTAAATATCTTAAAAAAAAAAACAAAATAAATTTTCAAAGAGTTGTGGGAAGTGCTTGTAAACCCACCAGGATACTGAACAGGTCTGCTGGCAGCGGGTAAATGCATGCATGACACCAAGATAACTTCGTCGGGATACTGAACAGGCCTGTTGGCAGTGAAGCAATGCCAGGTATAAGAAAATTCTCAGATATGGATTCTGTTTTAACCTTAAATGTCCTTCATTCTGATCTGGAACTTCTTGACAGGATACAAATATTAGAGTGGGTTAATTGACATCCCTATCGAGGCTATGGACGCTTGCTGGCAGCAACGGCCCTGTCAACAGTATTGAATATTTTAACTTTAATATCGTGACTCTCTTCTGTTAAGATTGTTGTCATTTTTCGTCTCTTTAAAAATAATAGTTGTCTGAAAACTAGAATGCATTATAATTGTTTACGATGTTCAGACAAATTTTTGGTTGTTTTTCGATTCGAAATTTTTTCTGATTAACCTAATCTGAACTCGTTCATTTGGCAGAGATAACTGCTTCTCCTAGCGTGTTTCCATTGTTGGTAGCAATAATATAATTTCTATTGTTTGTAAGCTGCCTACACAGTATCTCTAAATTTTCATTACTCGTCATGAGCATTGTCACTAAACGACACTTGTCACTTGTTTCTTTTTACATATCTTCTTTTTGATTTTTGTTTTCATGACTGTAAGCATGAAAAATCGCAGCTGAAAATGACATTTTGTTTCAATTTTTGATCAAAGGAAGACTGCTCATGTGGTTTATTATAGAATTGTCACATTTTTTTCTATGAACATGTTTGTTCTCCTTGTTTATAATCCCTTGGTTCTAAACATGCCTTGGTTGCACAAGTGAAAGACCTCCATTCATTAATATTTGATTGATATTGATGGAGTTTTGATTCATGAAACTTTGAATTATTCCATTGTTATTCGATGCACTTACCTTTGTGATCAAACTATGAATGCACGTATTTTGGTTTTAAAGTGTTCTGATCCTAGTACGTGCCCAATGCCAAGGTGGCATATAGAGTACAACATGCCATTACTCTTCTGCGTGGTCTCAGGCTTCACGATTTTTCTCCCACACATGGTGATTAACGCCTTTGCCTACCGTTTGGACTGTCGTAGCATTGTTTTGTTGAGGCTCGGGGCTATGGCTTTGTGGCTTTTTATCAAACCCTACCTGTGAGTTCTGTGTTGATTCCCTTCTATTCACCATGGCTCCAGTGGTAAGGATCGAGCCCGATGGCATCCAAACCTTGCTATCATATGATAACGCTAGGGACGATTTAGAAAGGAATGGTTGGCATTCGTTCATCAAAAAGTTTAAGGGTTTCAATCTGAGAGTTGCCCAAGAGTTCGCATTGACCTTCGATGGATGCAGAGAAAATATAGGTGATGTGCAACTAGAGGTAATTGAGGAGTTCTTAAGCTGAGCCATGAGTTTACCAGCTCTTGGGAAAAAATGGTTCAAGAATGCAAAAGTTGAAGAGGTCCCCTGGACTTTGATGTTCACCTCACTAAAAATTACTAGTTGCGATCGAGGTATGCCAGTCTCATCCTTAAAACCTAGGTGGCATGATCTACTTGCTATTATGAAATAATTTATTACATGTGAAGGAATATTTGGGTTAGTTTTTTTGTATCATCAGTGATTGCTTATGAGTTTCATTGGCTTCCCGTTGAATATGCCCTACTTCCTGCTTAGAAGTCTATACAAGATGGGAAAACGGTTTAAGAAATAGAGGTCTGATTCAAGTTTATTCCATCATGGTTTAATTAAAATTATCCTTGTGCATCAGTTGCAATTACAAAATTATTGTTGGGATGCATTTATTTTATGAAATGGCTTTGGCAACAGTGAGTTGGGACAGGTTGATAAGCCGGTTATCATAGAAACCCTTATGAAACCTACCTCCTCTCCTCCGCTGCTCCTCCCCTATGATCTTGCCATTAATAATGAACCCTCAACCTACCCTGATGTTACTCAACCGGGTTTGCACCCAAAGAGTTTCACTAAAACGGTTAAAAAACCCACAACGAAGAAGCTAAAAGACATCGTCGATGTTAATTTTAAGAATAAATTAAAACCCTGTGCAGACACAATCAACACAATTGATGTGAGCGAAGATTCAGACTCGGAAATTGAGAGGTTTTTCGCTGAAGAAGACCCCGTGTCATACGGGCTCTATCCTGATACACCCTATGACTATGTAAACAACCTGTCTCCATGTCTAAAAGATAACCCAGATTTCTCAGGCATTCGACTGTATGATAAACCTACCTTTCGCGTGGACGATTCTCTAACCCTTAATGCTGTCAATGCCAATGCACAGTCCCTACAACCACAATGTGATGAATATCGATCCTGGATCGACAAGTATTATATGGATGTGCCTTAGCTATAGTCCCAACTTAAATCTTTAAAAGGCCAAGTGGATTTGTTGACAAACGAGAACAGTAGACTCCAATCCATAACTCAAGAAAAGGAGAAATGCCTAAAAACTACAGGATCTGTCATTTTTAAGAATGTAGAGGCAACAACAACAATCATAAACTCCAAGATTGCTTGATAGGCTATGATACCATGATTTGAGGTATGATTGTCTTTTTAATTTTAGCATGATTTTGTCACTCTCAATTTAGGATATACGATTTGATTGAATTGATTATCTCTCGTATAAAGATTATCTTGTTTTTCTTATTGAATAAAATATGATTGTAGTTTCTATTATAACTAGCTACAGAATCGTAAGATTCTGTAGCCAATTAGAAAAATTTGAATTGCTTGATTTGACAACTGAAAACATATCTAAAATCTTCCTATTTTCATTTGTTTTCAGGAACCCATGATTTCTAAGGAGATTTGAGGCACTGTTGAGATCTCCCAGCCATATGAACTTTATGTTTTTAGTAAATAGATTAGGCTGTTAATGTTTTTATTCAGTGAAATCAAGGTGGTTGCATCCCCCACATTTTTGGAATAGATTTGATATTACCAACATGAAACAATTTTGTTTCCTAGAACCAATATAAGCATGTTATTTTGTAAACATGACATCATATCAGCCTGGGGAAAGACTATGGATTTTTCATTTACAGATTTGAATGAAATATAATACTCGTCACAGCTTTAGCTTTTCTGTATTGTGTTTCTATTTAAGTCATGTTTATTTCAATTTGTAAATATATTATGATTTCTTTCGCTGTCATGGTTTACTACAAGTTGGTATGATAAAAGTTTATATAATATCCATGTTTCATGTTCCAGATTTAACACACAGTAATCATTTGTTTAAACTTGAATTAAGATATTTATCTTTATCTTTGATTGAATGTTTATACACAAGTTCTCACAGCAGGATTTATCTTAATGTGGCTGCTTGTAAAATTATGAGATTTCCATGATTGTATCTTTTATGTGTTCTTTCATTCGAACTTCATCATTGCTGCTTCACATTTATGAGAAGTAGTTTCAGGATCTGCTGTAGGTTTATCTCATCAGATAAGGTGACTGGATGCTACACATCGAACAGATATTAGATGCGATAACAGGTTAGCTTGTTATTTAATTTCATTAGTATAATAGATATAGAAGTTCCCTGTAGTTAAAACATTTTTACCATTTATTATTTATTTTGTTTAATTAGACAGTTTGATATTCTATTTCTTTTGTATAAACATTATAAGAAAACAAATAAAAAAGATTAGATAATAGCTTTACTGTTGTTTAAAAAATCAAACTACATTCGATTTTCATGGATTTAGATTCAAATTCGTATTTTGTACATATTATATATATTAGAAATAGAATAATTTATATACATTATGCATATTATAAGTATAATTATTTCATAAGTATTAATTAGTTAAACTATAGATGCATATTAGATGTGTGTATATTTGTTAGTGATTGTCATTTATTAGATCCTTGTTTTTCCTTTAGTTATTTTTTTCTCTTTCTTTAGGACTTAGATCGGCCAATGGAGCTGTAAACCCATCGGAGTGAATTAATCCAAACGACTTGGGTTAATTGAACAACCCCGGACCAGATTCAATCCTCCAGTTGACGAGTGGTCAATTTCTCTCGTCAAAAAACCTCTACAATATTATCTCAACATATTTCCTATGATTGAACTAGAGTTTCCTTTTTTCCCGATATCTTTTAATTTCCTTTCCCAAAATGAAATTTGGAGCACCAAGATCCTTCATGTCAAATTTAGAGGAGATTTGAGTTTTAACAGCCTGGATAATCTCCTTGTCATTTCCA
>ML814018.1:121799-133880 GCA_009831015.1 Picea engelmannii | reverse complement strand
TTGAGTTAGATAGACTCATTGGGACCCTGATAACCCCACAATTCATTTTACACAAGCCCCTTTTTTCTTAGGCACAGGTCCCGTAACACCTGCGGGCTCCTGCTAAGCCCATGTTATCTTTCTAGAATTCAAACGATGGGTGTTGGCTCCCTACACTAGGCCCCTTCTTCTTCATATGACTCTGGGCTATGACCTTGGGTCAGTCCTCTTTGCAAATCCACGCTTCATATATTTCGTGAACAGTCAAATCCCTTCTTCCTAATTTCCGAATTGATGAATTTATCTGGGATCCAATCTATGGTCCACATATTTCCCACAACAAAAAACTGTGATCTGCTCCGGACTCCGCCTTTATGATTTCCTCCCACTCTGCTCTCCTCTTTATTTCCAGAGTACCTTTCCTTTGAAACACGTGGATCTCTGTCACATGTCCTTTTGGAATCAACGATCTAGATTCACTTCGCTCTTCGTGACTTTGCGAAGATGGTCCTTTGCTCCACACAATTCTTCCAAAGTTATTTCTCACGAACTCTCGGATATACTTTCACATCCATCTCGACGATCAATGTTTAGGATCTACTCTAGGCTTTGGAACTTCTACAATTTTACACTCTGCTCAACTAAAAACTCTCGGAGAATGATTTCTTCGAACTTCCAGATCTCTTGCCACCCGTCTCTCTGGACGATGGACGGTCCCGCTTCACTTTGGGAAGTCCATAATTCACTACCCCATTTCCTTGTAAATTTCTAGACTCTGATATGACGGTCTATATCTCTCCTCTTGCAGCTGATCTATCGACTGTTGTAGCTCCTCCACTTAATCTTTGGCTTCCTCCCAAAATTGGGAAAAAAACATCTAAGTATCAAGGTTGCGGCCTTTGATATTCCTCCTGTGAACTCGACTGTTGGTTCTCGAGACTTCTTTTCCTCCTGAGATTTGGGACTTGGAATATGTCCACTTATGCACACTCCTTGCGCTTTCTATGCAGTCTTGCACTCGACTCTCCTTCGAGTCTTAACCTTGTGGTGTGCCTTCTTGGTAACCTTTCTCCCAGAACTTCGAACTAAATTTCTTGCACACTCCTTGCACTCGATTGAGCCTTTAGATAGATTCTTGCAACACTTATCTAAGTGTTGGCTTGATGCACTACTTTTCAGAAGTCTTCCTCCAGAGTGTTCAATAAATCTGTGGTGTGTCCTCCTCTGATACTCCTCTTCTCAGAAACCGAAACAAAATTACCTTTTTTTGTGCACACTTTCATCTGCTCAATTCCCTCATGGAATATCTCGACAAAGTGTTCATCAAATTTGTGCTATGCTCACTCCTGCGAAGACCTCCCTCCAAGGTATTCAAAAACCTTTAATTGTAATTTCTCTGGTGTGCCCTCCTGGGACATTCTTATTTGACTCGAAACAGTTCATATGCACACTCCTTGTGCTAGCTATAGAGTTTCTGATACCTTGTTGTGCACTCCTTTCACAGCTTAAATAACCTAGAACAACTCAACAAACTCTCAAACAGATAGTGAATTCTATCCTTACCCTGCAGATGGAAACTAACACACACCTACAACATAAATTCATACAACCATAAATGACATTCAAAAACAAACATCCACCACACTGGAATTTGTAAACAATGAAATATGTTTTGTGGTATTAATATAAGAATGTCAATTACAATGTATGATATCAGACTGCAACTAAGTCTCGGCTATTCTCTCCTCTTCTATCAATGACCTCTATTGGGCGTATGATAAACAACTTCTATTGAGCGTATGATTAGAAAAATCTACTGGGCATATGATCAACAACCTCTACTGGGCATATGATCAACAACCTCTACCTCTTCAGAGTCTTGGGAGGAATCAAGTTGTCATATGCTTCTAGGATCGTCTTCAGAGTCTAGGCATATGACCAACAACTCTACTGGGTGTATGTTACAAATATTTATACAAGAGGGCTCCTTGAGATTTCCCTCCAAGCTACATTAGTGGTGTCTAATCACCATCAAAACACTTATCTACTGAGGAAGATTACAATGAGTGGAAAATCTATTCTGAATTGGATATAGATCCCTCCTACTGTCATCCACTTAAGGTGACTTTATCTATAGCCTGTACGAAGACATGACTTGGCTCTACTCAAGCCTCACAACATTACTTGCATTAATTACATTTAAAATTTAAAATTCGATGGAAAAGATGAGAGGTTTGGTACCTCTCCCCTCCTTCAATGCGCACTAATGTGATGAATAGCTGGCGCATGCTGAGGTAGAGTGATTCTCTTGCATCATACTCCACTTATGGGAAAATCATGAGCTTGTGCTCGTGAGCTCCTCTACTCTGCTGTTGAAATCCCCCTGGATCCCAAACATTCCTTTGGCGTTGTCCACCTACTCGTCTTCTTTGTTGTTGTTTCTTCTCTGTTGTTCCTACAGATCCTCCTATGTTCAACTTCCCCCTGCTAACAACTTCTTTTGCTGACTTCAACATCAACTCCCTTATCTCCTGTATCACCTCTTCCAACTTCTCTATTGGCTGGCTTTCCTTATGCAGTCTTCTCAGCTGCAACTCCTCTTCCTTATACACATCAAAGGGCAGATCGTCCTGATTCTCCATGCTGTTTTCTTCCTCAGTGGCCTCAACTTGCCACTTTGCTGCAGACTCCAATTTTGCAGGTCCATCACTGAGCTGTTGTTCAACTATCTCCTATGACAGGTTGACTTCTGTCAGTTCCTCTAGTGGTACATTTCCAACTTCTTCTAGTTGCTCCTCATGTTGGTATGTTCTCTCTATCATGTCTATCTCTTGGAAACCATCTTCTGGTTCTGGATGGTCCAACCAATCCTCCAACATCTTCAACTCCATCTCCCATTGAGTGAGCAACTCAACTGTGTGCTCCTCTTTTTTTTCTAGGGTAGAATTCAGTATCTTCTCCTTCTCCTACATGACAGTCACAACTGGATGTCCTTCCACTATTGTTGCACATGAACTTTGTGCACTGGCCTTTGCTGGGATAATTGGCAGGAATATCTGAATTCCCCCAATGATCAGAATACTCCTCTGATCCTTCTCCTCTGTGGTGGAAGTATTTAACTTCTCATCATCTTCATTCACATGGTCTGTAACTCCACATGAATCTTCATATGTATGAGGCCTTTCTTCTTCCTCCTTTCCATTTGTCACCACCCCTTTCTGATATGAAATTTCATCTGAGTTCATCTCTTCTCCCTTGCCCACCTGGGAAGTTGGGATTTTTTCTCTACCCTCCTGACAGTTTATGGTATTGATTGATGTCATATCATTGCCCACCTGAGAATCTATGAGATCTCTTCTAGATCTCTTTTCCTCATCACTGAGGTTTTCAGCATGCCTCAACCACCTTTTCAACACATGTTGCTACCTTTTGGCCAAGAACTTCTGAATAGGCCACCTAAATTTCTTTTTCAGGGGCCATTCGTACCTCCAACGTACCTTTTCCTCATGCTGCATCTTCAATGCTGGCTTCTCCATTTCTGCTCGGATTTCACTGAGCTCCTTGTCAATTTTTTCTTTTCCTTTTTGCTAACACTATTCTTTTCAAACACACTTATGGCCTTCAGTAGCCATATTTTCTCGCTTCACCTTCAGTCCACCTGACTGTCTACCATATGTTGCACACCTTGCAACAGTCTATACAAAGAATCACACTATGCCTCCCTTCACTTGCTGGTTTGATCTAGGTGTACATTGGTGGTCACTCGCCTATTCCACTCAGACCCCCACCATTGTTTCTTTTAGCTTTTGAGTTTCCTTAATTTTAGCACAATTTACCATTTTGGCAGTTTTTTGGGTCCTGAACTTTCGGAGCCATTTTAAGGCCCTAAATGACGGTTTTTGGGCATCAAACCTGCAGGAAGAAAACTTCAGTTCCCAATTCAATATTCTCTATTAGTAGTGTAGTCCTCATATAGATCTTTCTAATGATGTATCATGTGCATCAAACAAAGATAGTATTCCAAAGTTATGACCCTGGAAAATTGATGTACCAATTTACCTCGATGGGGCCCATATTTTTGCGTTTCATCTCCTAGGGTTAGGTTTTTGGATGTTTAGGGTTTCCATTGTTTCTCAATAATATATAGGCCTTTGAGCCTAATTATAACACAGAGTTCAGAGGCCTGTAGCCTCCACATCTCTTCTCAGAGATAAGCTACCAATGCCCTAGCTATTTTATTTCCATTGTGTCTGTAAACAAGTTTAAGTTCTTTGATATTAATGAAATGAAGTGTTATTTCTGCTACATCTTTGTCTTCCTGGTTATTTGTGTATTCTGTTGCATTCTTGCATAAATTTGGATCAGTGGTATCATAGCGGTCTTCTCTTTCTTGATCCTTCTTTGCATGTACCCAACAAGGTCAGGGTATAAGGAGTTAGGGATTGATCTGGTTGAACCTTTACAAGATCAACCTCGCAAAACCTGACGACCACCCATGGGGGATGAAAAGAAAGATGAGGGAGTAGGATATCCTATCAAAATATTGCTCGAGGAGGCCCTTGAAAAAAAAAGGAATGCAGTGATGGATAACTTCACCCAGATCCTTCAACGATTGCCCACTGATGGAACATTCGCATCCAACAACCACTCTGGAGATGCAACCCCTTCTAAGGTACAAGTAAACTTTAAAATTCCCATATTTGATGGCCAAATATATGTAGATGCCATAGATCGATGGTTGAATCTATTAGTAGGATATTTCTCGGTTCATGACTTTTTTGACCGGGAGAAGATTATTTTTTCACTCCTTAAAGCTGCCCCCCATATCAAGGACTGGTGGGAAACCTACTATGAGAAAAAGGACGAGGAGGAAAAATATCTTTTCTCGGACGTACCCACTTGGAATTATTTCCAAGACGCCATCAAGGAACAATATTATCCCATGGGGAGCTATGAGGACAAGTACATATAATTGACTACGCTGTGGTAGCAAAGGGATAAAGATGTGCATGAGCAGACCAATCTGTTCCATACCCTGCACACAAATTTGGGTATCAAATATTCAGAGAAACATTTGGTGTTGAAGTATCGTAGTTGCCTGCATAGATACATTCAATAGGAAATGGAGTTACTTGACATCTACTCACTTGTTACAACATACTGATATGCTACCAAGATTGAGCAGAAATTCAAACAGAAGAAGCGAGACTTCGGATTTGCGAATCAAAAGAAAGTGAAAGGTGCCCCCAAACGAAATAACAAAGGAAAAATCCAAGGCATGGTGACTCAAAAAAACCTACCAAATCTGCAAGCAAAGTACAACATCAAGAAGCTGAAGAAGGACATGGGAAAGTGGTGTGAGTTCCATAAGAGCTCCACTCACAACAGAAGTGAGTGTCGGGCCAAACAATCACTGGTGGTCAAGATGAGGGCTTCTGAATTAGATGCATGCTCCGACATTGAATTAGAACCCAAGAAGGGGAATGACAGAGGGAAGTATATTATCGATGCGGAGCCCAATGCCACCATTTCCACCATAAGATCCAAAAGGAAGAACCAAAATATCCATAGGAGGAGGAGCATCTCTTCCACTTCTAGATGTGGATAAAGGGTTCCCCGCTATAGTTCATTGTCGACAGTCGGAGCCAAAAGAACCTCATTTCAGTAGAGGTCATGAAGCAGTTGGGATTTTCGACCACAACACACCCACAACCATACACCATCGGGTGGCTTCAACAAGTACAGGATCTCTGCATCAACGAGAAAATGTCGCCTTGCCTACAACATCAAGCCCTTCACTGATGAGGTATTATGTGACATTTCTCCTCTTGATGTTTGTGATGCAATATTAGGCCAATCATACTTGTGGAAGTGACATGCTATGTATGAGTCCCGACCTCACACTGTTATTGTTGTCTTGGGAAATAAGTTGTACAGGATACCAGAGGTACCACCGCTTGCAACTATCTCTTTGGTTACTGCAAAACAATGTAGTAAGCTCATTTCCAAAAACGAGAATTTTTTTTTCCTGATGATCCACCCTAAGGGAAAGAAGAATACTGTGGCCATGACCTCTAGAAAGGGATCCTCCACACGGAAAAAATAAACTGGACAAGGCCGTGGAGGAGTACCAGGACATCTTCACCTCGCCCAAAGGGGTGCCTCTTCACTGTCAGGTCAAACACCCCATTGATATGACCCTAGGTGTGCCGCTACCCAATGGATCGATCTATTGACACTCTGTTCTAGAGAACGATGAAATCAAGAGGTAGATCAAGGAGATTCTATAGAAAGGTCACATCCGGCCAAGTTCATCGCCCTATGGGAGACCGTTCGTGTTGTGCAGAAGAAGGATGGGACTTAGAGACTTTGTATTTACTATCAGGCACTAAACAAGATCATTATCCAAAATAGGTACTTGATCCCATAGATTGGTGACCTTCTGGACCAACTCAAAGGGGATAAATATTTCAGGAAGATCAACTTGAAGTCCAGGTATCACTAGGTACCAATCAAACCATCCAATGTGTGGAAAGCCGCCTTCAAAGCCAAGGAGGGCCTTTTCGAATGGCTGGTCATTCCTTTCAAGTTGAAGAATTCTCCCTCAACCTTCATGAGGTTGATGGATGACATCTTGTGGCCATTCACCAACTCATTTTTAGTAGTGTACTTGGATGATATCCTGATCTTAAACCAGACTTGGGAAGAGCACCTCCACCACATCTAATAGGTTCTCCAAACACTATGGAAACACAAGTTGTGTGCCAATTTGGAGAAGTGCACTTTTGTCATGACCCAAGTTTAGTATTTGGGATACATTATTGATGAGCGTGGGGTGCATGTGGATCCAACCAATATCCAAGTCATAGGGGATTGGTCAGCCCTGATCACTCGAACAGAGCTTCACACATTTCTAGGTCTTGCTAATTTCTACCGCAGGTTCATGTTAGGATTGTCTCATATCACTTGGCCCTTGAGTCAAGTCACCAAGGGAGGAGTGAAAGAAAAAATATTTTGGTCGGAATCTCAACAAAAGGCTTTCGTATAATTGAAACATCGCCTCTATTATTCCCTAGTGATGACATTACTAGAATTGCAACAACCATTTGAGATCGAGACAAATGCCTCTGACTATACTATTGGGGCAGTTAATACTCAACAGAGTCATCCAGTGGAATATCACAGTGTGACACTGTCCAACACAGTTCAAAAGTATCCCACTTATGACAAAGAAATATATTCCATTGTGCAAGCTTGCCGACAATGGAAGAATTACATTTTGGGGAAGGAAATGATCATCCACACAGACCACCGACCTCTACAGTTCATACAAACACAAGGGAAATTATAGAACAATCACCATAAGAAGTGGTCCACATATCTGCAACAGTTTCATTTTAACATCAAGTACAAGAAGGGTGGCACCAATAATGTTGTAGTCTGCCTTAGCTGACCATCGATCATGGCGATAGCCATTGTGCTCAACTCTTGTGGGAATGACACTTTTGATTGGCTGCTTCTCTACAAGAGCGATCCAGAATTCAGCCACACATACAAGATTCTCTTGGAGGGTAACTGAGCTCCAAATTTTCACCTCTAGGATGCACAACTATGTCACCTGGGACACCTTTATGTTCCTTCAAGCGAGTGTGCCAAGATGATTTGGGAAGCACACCACAGTCAGGTCGCTGGGAATTTCAGGGTTGAGAAAACAATGGAAGTACTGCAAAAGTATTTCTATTGGCCAAACCTTTGACAGGATGTCGAGAGGTACATCAGATCCTGCACTGCCTGCACCATTGCCAAAATGACCATCAATAAGAAAGGCCTCTATATTATGCTGCCTACCCCTAGTCGACCTTGGGAATCCATCTCCATGGATTACACGTCAKGCCTTCTTTCTACTAAGCATGACAATGACTTTTCTTTTCATGGTCATCGACAGATTCTCGAAGATGGCCATTATGGAGGCCTAGAAGAAGAATATCATAGCAGAAGCCACTACTAAACTCTTCTTTGAATGAGTGTGGGTACAATTTGGTATCCCACATTCCATCATCTCAGATTGGGACAATAGGTTCCTCAGTACATTTTGGTCCAGCCTTTGGTCAATGTTGTACACCAAGCTCACCAAGTCCACATCTTTGCATCCCCAAACTGAAGGTCAGACAAAGGTCGTCAACATGATGATCATACACATTTTGAGCATGTACAACTCGAATCATCCACGCACATGGGATGAGAGACTTCCCTATGTACAAAATATCTATAACAGAGTCCTCCACAACTCAATCGACTACAACCCCTTTTAGGTGGGCTTGGGATTCCAACCACTATGTCCCATTGACGTAGCCATGCCCTTTGCAACTACTCAAGATGATTTGACTCATGTCTAGTCTAAAGGTGCCAAGGTGAACAACTTCATTGAGCGCATTCATCAAATTTGCCAACAGGTTCATGACATATTCGATAGAGCCAATGCTAAGTACAAACAATGGCATGATCAACATTGGGCGCAACAAATATTCCAGGTGGTCGACAAAGTGTGGCTACATTTACAGAAGGAGTGCCTCGCTGGACCCCACCCCAAGCTTCAACCGCTCCACTATGGGCCATACATCATCATCAAGGCTATAGGGGACAATTCCTTCGAGCTCAGTATTCCACCATTCCTTGGTCTACACCTAGTGTTCAATGTGGACCGCCTTAGGCTCTACTTTCCACCTCTATTGGACACATCCGACATGGTAGAACAACTCAAACCAACAGAGTTAAATCTAGACTGCATGGAACAAGACACAACTGATCGGATTATGAACACATAGATCAAGAACACCCACCAACAGAGGATCCAACTATATCGAGTTGTCAAAGAGGGCCAACTCCTTCACCAGGGCAAGTGGCTCATCAGGGACCAAGTTCAACAAAAGTTTCCTCATCTCATGGAGGAACTCAACGCAATGGGGACTATTGCTTCCTAAGGGGGGAAGAATGATCCAGGTGGATATTGTTGGCCACTCGCCTATTCCACTTGGGACCCCACCATTGTTTCTTTCAGTTTTAGAGTTTCCTTAATTGTAGCACAATTTACTATTTTTGGCAGTTTTTTGGGTCCTAAACTTCCAGAGCCGTTTTGAGGCCCGAAATGACATTTTTTGGGCATCAAACAATTCATGAAAATAAGTCAGTTTTGGCCTCGATATTTGTTGTTAGCAGTGTATTCCTCGAATAGATCTTTCTAACAATGTATCATGTACGTCAAACATAGATAGTATGCCAAAGGTACGACCATGGGAAATTGATGTACCAATTTACCCCGACGGGGCCCATATCTTGGCGTTTCATCTCCTAGGGTTAGTTTTTTGGATGTTTAAGGTTTCCATTGTTTCTCAATAATATATAGGCTTTCGAGCCTCATTGTAACATAGAGTTCAAAGGCATGTAGTTGCCACATCTCTTCTCAAAGATAAGTTACCAACGCCCTAGCTATTTTATTTCCATTCTGTTTGTAAACAAGTTTTAGTTCTTTGATATTAATGAAATGAAGTGTTATTTCCACTGCATATTTGTATTCACGGTTATTTGTGTATTCTGTTGTGTTCTTTCATAAATTTGGATCAATGGTATCATAGTGTTCTACTCTTTCTCGATCCTTCTTTGCATGTCCCCAATGAGGTTGGGGTATAAGGAGTTAGGGCTCGATTTGGTTGAACCTTTGCAAGATCAGCCTTGCAAAACCCAACAACCGCCCATGGGGGATGAAAATAAATAAGAAGGATCAGGAGATCCTATCAAAATATTGCTCGGGGAGGCCCTTGAAAAAAAAGGAACGTGATGATGGATAACTTCACCCAGATCCTTCAACGATTTCCCACTGGCGGCGCATCTGCATCCAACAACCACTCTGGAGGTGAAACCCCTTTTAAGGTACAAGTAAAATTTGACATTCCCATATTTGATGGCCAAATAGATGCAGATGTCGTAGATCGATGGTTGATTCTATTAGAAGGATATTTCTAGGTTCATGACTTTTCCGACCGGGAGAAGATTATTTTTTCATTGCTCAAAGCTGGCCACGTGTCAAGGACTGGTGGGAAACCTACTGTGAGAAAAAGGATGAGGAAGAAACCTCCCTGTTCTTGGTCATACCCACTTGGAATTATTTTCAAGACGCCATCAAGGAACAATATTATCCCATGGGGAGCTATGAGGACAAGTACATACAATGGACTATGTTGTGGTAGCAAAGGGATCAAGATGTGCATGAGCTGACGAATCTATTCCATACCCTGTGCACAAAGTTGGGTATCAAATATTCGGAGAAAAATTTGGTGCTGAAGTATCGTAGTTGTCTACATAGATACATTTAGGAGGAAATAGAGTTCCTAGACATCTTCTCGCTTGGTATGACATACCGGTATGCTTCCAATATTGAGTAGAAATTCAAATAGAAGAAGCGAGACTTTGGATATGTGAATCAAAAGAAAGCAAAAGGTGCCCCCAAACCACAGAACAAAGGAAAAAGCCAAGGCATGGCAGCTCAATACAACCTACTAAATCCTCAAGAAAATAACAACACCGGGAAGCCGAAGAAGGACACGCAAAAGTGGTGTGAGTTCCATAAGAGATCCACTCACAACAAAAGTGAGTGTCAGGCCAAACAATCATGGGTGGCCAAGATGAGGGCTTCTAAATTAGATGCATGCTTCAACATTGAATTAGAAATCGAAAAGGGGAATGATAGAGGGAATGATATTATCTATGCGGAGCCCAATTCCATTATTTCCACCACGAATATCCAAATGGAAGAACCAGAAGATCCAGAGGAGGAGGAGTGTCTCTTCCACTCCCAGATGTGGGTAAAGGGTTCCCCGCTACAGTTCATTGTTGACAGTGGGAGCCAAAATAACCTCATTTCAACAAAGTTCGTGAAGTGGTTGGGCTTTCCAACCACATCACACCCATATCCATACATCATCGATTGACTTCACTAAGGACGAGATCTTCATGTCATCCAACAGTGTTACCTTCCATACAACATCAAGCGCTTCACCGATGAGGTATTATGTGACATTGGTCCTATTGATGTTTTTGATGTATTATTAGGCCAACCATACTTGTGGAAGTGAAATCTTGTGTATGAGTCCTGACCTCACGCTATTGTTGTTACCCTGGGAAATAAATTGTACAAGATAACAGAGGTACCACCACCTGCCGCTATCTGTTTGGTTACTGCAAAACAATGTCATAAGCTCATTTAAAAAATTGAGAAATTTGTTTTGCTGATGATACACCCTTATAAAAAGAAGAAGACTATGGCCACAACCTCCAGACAAGGCTCCTTTGCATGAAAACAACAAATGGACAAGGTCGTGGAGGAGTACTGAGACACCTTCACCTCACCCGTAGGGTTTCCTCTGCACTGTCAGGTCAAACACCCCATTGGTTTGACCCCAGGTGCATTGCTGCCCAATGGATTGATATATCGACGCTCTATTCTAAAGAACGATGAAATCAAGAGGCAGATTGAGGATCTGCTACATAAAGGTCACATCCGTCCAAGTTCATCTCCCTGTGGGAGCCTGATCATGTTGGTGCAGAAGAAGGATGGGACTTGGAGACTCTGTATTGACTATCGAGCGCTGAACAAGATCACTCTTCGGAATAGGTACTTGATCCCACAGATTGATGACCTTCTGGACCAACTCAAAGGGGAAACATATTTCAGCAATATCGACTTGAATTCCAGGTATCACCAGGTACCAATCGAACCATCCGATGTGTGGAAGATTGCCTTCAAAGATCGGGAGGGCCTTTTTGAATGGTTGGTCATGCCTTTCGGGTTGAAAAATGCTCTCGTAACCTTCATGAGGTTGATGGAATACATCTTGTGACAATTCACCAACTCATTTGTAGTAGTGTACTTGGATGACATCCTGATCTTCAACCAGACTTGGGAAGAGCACATCCACCACATCCGACAGGTCCTCCAAACATTGTGAAAACACAAGTTGTGTGCCAATTTAGAGAAGTCCACTCTTGGCATGACCCAGGTTCAGTATCAGGGATACATTATTTATGAGTGTGGGGTGCATGTGGATC
>ML814018.1:99670-116398 GCA_009831015.1 Picea engelmannii | reverse complement strand
AAATATCTTCAATAAGCCCGAGTTATGCAATCCATCGAAGTATGAAAACCGATCAAAGGATATTGCTGATCATGTGAAGATCAATAAAAAGATAGGCACAATAAGCATGATGATACAAAAGATATCGGCAGTTCAGATAATGATTCAAAATGTGACCTCGAAAGGAGAAATTTTCATGCTTACAATTGCGAAGATTTAGCGAAGACAAGCGGTCGAAAAGGCGCAAAGAATAAGGGCATCGTTCATTTGAAATTTGCGACGGAAAATCAATGTTTGTGAAACATTGGTGTAGGCAGCGTATGAGGTAATGAAAAATGTGAATTCGCTGCCAACACGCCTCTGTTGTGCCCCAGTGCTCACATTACCAGACTTGCAACAACCATTTGAGATTGAGACAAATGCCTCTGACTATGCTATTGGGGAAGTTCTTACTCAACAGAGGCAGTGAATGGAATATCATAGTGTGACACTGTCCGAAAGTATCCCACTTATGATAAATAAATTTATTCCATTGTCCAGGCTTGCTGACAATGGAAGCGTTACATTTTGGGGAAGGAAACGATCATCCAAAATAACCATCGACCCCTACAGTTCATACAGACACAAGGGAAGTTCCAGAATGATCACCATAAGAATTGGTCCACATATTTGCAATCGTTTAATTTGAACATCAAGTAGAAGAAGAGCATCACCAATAATGTTGCAGACTGCTTCAATCGACCACCAATCTTGGCAATAACCATCATGCTCAACTCTTGTGGGCATGAGACTTCTGATTGGCCACTTCTCTACAAAAGTGATCTAGACTTCAACCACACATACAAGACACTCGTGGAGGGTAATCAAGTTTGAAATTTTCATCTCCAGGATGCACTACTATGTCACCTAGGACACCTTTGTGTTCCTTCAAGTGAGCGTGCCAATATGATTTGGGAAGCGCACTATAGTTGGGTCGTTGGGAATTTCGGGGTTGACAGAAGTATTGTAGTACTGCAAAAGTATTTCTATTAGCCAAACATTCGACAGGATGTCGGGAAGTACATCAGATCCTACACTGCCTATGCCATTGCCAAACCGACCATCAATAAGAAAGGCCTCTATACTCCGCTGCATACCCCTACTCGACCTTGGGAATCCATCTCCATGGATTACATGTCAGGCCTTCCTTCTACTAAGCATGTTAACAACTATGCTTTCATGGTCGTCAATAGATTCCTGAAGATGGCCATTATGGTGGCCTGCAAGAAGAATATCACAATAGAAGCCACTACTAAACTCTTCTTTGAATGAGTGTGGGTACACTTCGGGATCCCACAATTTATCATCTCAGATTGGGAGAATAGGTTCCTTAGTACATTTTGGTCCAACCTCTAATCAATGCTGGAAACCAAGCTCACCAAGTCCACAACTTTCCATCCCCAAACTGATGGCCAGACATAGGTCATCAACAAGATGATCGTACACATTTTTAGCATGTACATATCAAAGAATCCACACACATGGGATGAGAGCCACCCCTATGTACAACATATCTATAACCAGGATCTCAACAACTCAACCGACCATAGCCCCTTTCAGGTGAGCTTGGGATTCCAACCACTATGTCCCATTGATGTAGCCATGCCCTTTGCAGCTACTCAGGATGATTCGGCTCATGTCCAGTTTGAAGCTGCCAAGGAAAACAAATTCATTTGGCGTATTCATAACACATTCACCAATAGGTTCATGACATATTGGACAGAGCCAATGCTAAGTAAAAGCAGTGGCATGATCAACATCGGGTGCAACACAACATTCAGGTGGGTGACAAACTATGGCTACATTTGTAGAAGGAGCGCCTCGCTGGACCCCATCACAAGCTTCGCCCACTCCACTATGGGCCATACACAATCACCAAGGCTATAGGGGACAATGATTTCGAGCTCAATATTCCATCATGTAACGTCCCCGCCCACCCATGGCCAAGCCACACTACGCTAGAGAACACTTTCGTTCTCTCACTATGGAACATACTGTGACATACCCAACAACCAACTGTACCATGCCACATAAAATTTTCTAACTGCATGCATTTAAAACATACACACACAACACTCTTGCGGAAGAGTTATATACAAAACGTAAACATACAAATACATATGTAAATGCATGAATCCATATTGAATAACAATAAACGTATACATGCAGTAGATACAGGAAATACCCATAAATATAAACACAGTTATAAATCATACACAGGATAAATCCGTAAAACTAAACACGAAAAATAATAATGTAGCATGTGAATTTATCACACAGTTGACACTTATCTTGGTAAGAATATCACTGACTGTGTGCAGAACTTCCATAAACCTCCCAGCCTTAGACCACACAGTTCATCACTCTCAACAGCGAGTCACCCCCGAGCTGGGACTAAACTCCACCGGGTAAAGGGTTCCTAACCAGGCTAATGGTTCATGGAAAACAGGAAAGACTTTGTCACAGGTGCCTACTCAAACTAACAACCTATAATTTCTCATTCCCCACATGCCTATCCCACCCAAGGAAGTGTGCCCCTTCTCTGCTCAATAGTCCCTCAGCTGCCCCACTTCCCTTCCAGGGCTTCAACAACAGGTAGGATAGGAAGTCTCAGAGCCTTATAGCTGCAATTCAACACCTTCATGAAGTCAATTCCCAACAATTCTCTCACCCAGAGAATTGCTCACAGGCCTAACAACGCGCCTCTTTAATATCCCATGGGACTAACAACCCGCTTCCTCAGTCCCTCTTCCCATCTAACCAACTATACCAACCCAAAATGGCTATGGATACAAGTTCAAATATAGTGAAATGAATGTCTTAAGGATAACATACTGTGTGAGTGAAAATGGTCATCGAATCATGGCTGCATGATGGAAGGAATCATGGAAACGATGATGGTAAGAATGATGGGGGGGTGTGAAAATGAGCTAAGTCCTAACAATATGTATTCATGTCCCCAACTTGACACTTTTCATGTTGGGAGCTACTTTGGCCCACTTGTCCCCAACTTTAGAACTTAGGATAAAATAACTATCCATACTTTATGATTTAAGAAATATTAATATAATATTCATTTTTGGCTTAAGCTCCATAGCTTATCCCCTTTCCATAACTTAGCCCCTCCCTTTCCCTAACTAGTGGAGTTTAGTCCCCCATCTCTTTTATCATGGTTGGTCAGCACACAATGATGTATTTTATATTAAATATGAGACATGTACAAAAATAGGTGCATTGGGCTTTAACATCTAGGCTCTCCAGTCTAATCAAAACATAAGCATCCTAGCTTATAATACCTGGCTCACCAGCCTATAAAACATATCATATACACAAAGGCTCCCTAGCCTCAACATCACACACACTTAATATGTTGTGCGCGGTATCCTGGAACGTGCACACTTCCTCATTTTACTACGCAGTACATGCGCCCACTATGCCATGAAATGTGCATACAAAAATGATATCATAATAGCTCACCAACTTAAGTACATTTGTATTTACATTTACAATTGGGTTCAGCCTTAGGGGTATTACAATCCCCTCCCCTTATTTATGCACTGTCCTTAGTGCATCATGTACCCAATGTACAACTAAATTTAAAAAATCCTCAAAAAGATGTGGGTATTCTGCTTGCATTGCATCCTCATGCTCCTAAGTAGCATCCTCAAAACTATACCAGGTCCATTGGACCTTTACAAGCACTATGGATCGATTCCAGAGTTGTTTGATTTTCCGGTCCAGAATGCACATCAAATGCACTTGAAAAGTGTCTTCTTGCTCCACCTGAATCACATTCCAATCAATAACATGATTAGTACCAGGTATATATTGTTTTAGCAATGATACATGGAATACATTATGAAAAGACATAGATGCAGACAATGCAATCATACAAGCTACTGGACCAATCCTCTCTAGGATTTCAAATGACCCACAATAGTGAGCTACCAACTTTGAACAATTTCCCAACTTCAGGGAACTTCTTTTGGCTTTCAAGAATACATGGTCACCCACTTTAAATTCCCTGTGAGTTCTTCCCTTATCAGCATAGCTTTTCTGCCTGTCTTGGGGAGTCTTTAAATTTTGTTTTATTTTCAACATTTTCTCTTCCATTTCCCTAAGCAAATCTAGCCCAACCACTGCTCTATCTGCTGGGTTATCCCAGCTTACCAGTGTGTTTCACTTTCTGCCATAAAGTGCCTCAAATGGGCTCATCTTTAAAGATGCTTGGCACCCATTGTTATAAGCAAACTCTACCAAGTGTAGGTAGTCTTCCCATTTTGATGGTTTATCCATCACATACATCCTCAACATATCCTCAATCACCTGATTCACCCTTTCTATTTGTCCATCTGTTTCTGGATGATAAGTTGTACTAAAATTCAAACTTGTTCCAAATCCATTAAATAATCCCTTCCAAAATTTTGAGGTAAATCTTGGATCTCTGTCAGACACAATTGTCTTGGGTATGCCATGCAATCTAGAAATTTCCCTCAAATAAACATCAACAATGTTCGCTGCCTTGTGAGTGAGCTTAACTAGAATAAAATGGGCAACTTTAGTAAGCTTATCCACCGCTACCATGATAAAATCATTTTGCTTGTTTGTTCTGGGCAGTTTGGTAATGAAATCCATGGTTACAACTTTCCATTTCCACTCAGGAATGGGTAATGGATGTAGCAAACCAGCTGGGTGTCTATGCTTAGCCTTTACTTTTTGACATTCCAAACATCTGGCAATAAAATCAACAACCTCTTTCTTCATGCCTGGCCAATAATATTGGATCTTGACAGCTACAATAGTTTTCTGATATCCTGGGTGTCCAATATAAGGCACATTATGCATTTCTCTCAATATCAGATTTTAAACTACTGGGAATTTGGTATATAAATTCTACCCCTGTACATGAGAATTTCATCCTTATTTAGCTTGTATTCCTTAATTTTCTATTGCAAAATACCTTGCTGTAATTTTTCCGCTAATTCTTTGTATTTCATATCTGATTTTCCAGCCTCTAAAATTCTATGTTTCAAATCTGATTGGTACATGCTAATGGATGTAGCATGCAATTCATGTACTCTTTTTCTGAGTGCATCAACCACTTTGTTCTCTTTCCCTTTGATATGCTTTATATCAAAGTCATATTCGCTTAGAAATTCTAACCATCTGCTTTTCCTAGCATTTAAAGTTGGCTGATCAAACAAATATTTCAGACCATTGTGGCCTGTCCTCATCTCAAACCTTTTCCCCATGAGGTAGTGTCTCCATTTCCTCAAGCCATGTACTATGGCTGCCAACTCCAAACCATGAGTGGCATAGTTTCTTTCATTCTCCTTCAAATTCCTTGATACATAACATATAACAAACCCATTTTGAGTGAGGACTCCACTAAGTCCTTCTTTACATGCATCTGTGCATACAATGAAGTCTTCATTTGGGTCTGCAATCTTTATTATTGGAGCACTTGTTAATAATTGTTTCAAGTGTTGGAAACTCTTCTCACAATCTAATGTTCACTAAAACTTCACACCTTTTCTTTGCAAGGAAGTGATTGGGTGTGCTATCTTTGAGAATCCTTCAATAAATCTTTTGTAGTAGCCTGCAAGACCCATGAGTGATCTGACCTCTATCACATTCTTTGGCAATACCCATTCTCTAATGGCTTCTATCTTCTCAAGATCCACTGCTATCCCATCCTTTGAAATAATATGACCGAAATAGTGAATTTTCTTCTGATAAAATGAGCACTTGCTCAATTTGGCATATAATTGATGCTCCCTTAATACTTGCAAAACCATCCTCAAATGATGTCCATGCTCTTCTTCTGACTTTGAATATACAAGAATGTCATCCAAATAGAGAATGACAAACTTTTCTAAATATTTTTGGAAAACACCATTCATTAAGCACATGAAGATAGCTGGTGCATTTGACAACCCAAATGGCACCACTGTGAACTCATAATGACCATACCTTGTCCTAAAGGTAGTAGTGCTGATATCTTCTTCTTTAATCCTTACCTGATGGTATCATGACCTGAGATCTATCTTTGAAAAGATCTTTGCATCCTTCAATTGATCAAAAAGATCATCAATCCTTGGCATAGGATACTTGTTCTTCACAGTCACTTTATTCAACTGTCTAAAATCAATGGACAATCTTAATGTTCAATATTTCTTGTTCACAAACAAGACTGGGGCACCCCAAGGTGACACACTTGGTTCTATATACCCCTTCTTTAGAAGCTCTTCAAGTTGCATTTGCAACTCCTTCAGCTCTGGTGTACTCATTTTGTAAGGAGTCTTTGACACTGGAGCTGCTCCAAGCATTATATTTATAGAGAAATCAATGTCCCTCCTTGGGGGTAGTCCTAGTACCTCCTTGAACACATCTTCAAAATATTCCAGGACTGTATAATCTTCCAAATTTGTCACCATATCTTTAGGTGTCTCCTCCATATGAGCTGCAAATATTTGACACCCTTTTCTGTAACATTTCTTCAGCTGCAATGCTGATATCTCTCTGATGGTTACTTCCCTCGGAATTCCCTGCACCTTCCTTATTTTCCCTTCCTTATCCAAGAAATTAAATTCTTTGTTATGATAGTCTAGGAGAGCATGATGTTGGTCCAACTAATCCATCCCAATTAGACAGTCATTGTAACCTAAAGGCAAGATGTTCAAATCTGCCTAGGTGTTCATTCCATTCATGTCCATAAGACATGATTTAACCATATCATTAAATTTTTTTTTGTTTCATGTAGCCATCTACACCAACCAAGATTTCCCATGCTTGCTTCTTGGAAAATGAAAACTTTCCACCATCTTAGGATCTATATAACTATGAATAGCTCCTGAATCAATTAAAATAGCAATGGTTTGGTTGTTGATCATACCTTCCACTTCAATCATATGTGACTGATACTCTACTTGCTTGTTGTCCAGGGATGCATAGATCCTGGGTACCTTTCTTCCCATGTCCTCCATTGTTTCATCTTGCTGTAAATTGTGAACATTCCTCCCTTTTTCACCTCTGTGAGGACAATCTCTAAACATGTGATCTCCTTTATGACCCCACCATTGAATAGGTGGTTTCCTTGGCCTTTGACTCCCTGTGTCAATTGTTCTTGGTTCTTTAGGAGTTTGTTGTCCCTGAGGATTGTTTTTGAATAATGGTGTCTTATATCCCTTCTTCCTCTGATCCACCTTGAATTTATTTTTGTTCTCCCAATCTTTTTGGAATGTTGGCCTTGATTTCTATTGATCATATAGGCATTTATATCACCTTATGGGCTCCTCCAATGTCTTGGGATCATCATATTGTATTTGTTCTTTGATAAATGATGGCAATCCACTCAAATACCTTTGAATCTTCACCGTCTCATCCTTGATGAAAGATACATACTTTAACAGTTCTAAAAACCTTCTCTCATATTCATCAATGGTCATACTCCCAAGCTTTAGTTCAAAGAACTCTTTCATTTTCTTGTCATATTATCTCTTAGTCAAGTATTTCTTCTCAAAATACCTCTTGAATTCCCTACAAGTAACACTTTTCTCTTTAATGTGCTGCACCTGCACAAGCTGATCCCACCACATGGATGCCTTTCCCTTGAGTCAATAGATGGAAATTCTACCCTCTACATGAGAAGAATAATTATTCAATTGAAAATACTTTCTCATGCCTAGCAACCATGTCTCTACATCTTCATCCTTCTTGTGCTCACCATCAAAAGTAGGAGGTTTGATTTTTTTCATTTCTCCTCGTAGTTCATCCACCCCATAACTCTTATGCTTCCTAGCAAGGGATGGACTTGAGATGTTGTGTTTCCTCTTATTGGAATACCTTGGGGAGTGATGGTGATGTCTTTTAACACTTCTTGATTTTCTTTTCTCATCATGAGACTTGTGACTTCCCGATTTGCATAAGCCACTCTCCTTATCCAATTTCTTTTCTATTCTATTCAAGCTCTGTAATAACTTCATGTTAAATTCATCTTGCTGCTCCTTGGCTCTCATAATCCTTTCATTATTAGCCTTATGGCTTTGGACATCCTTCTACAAATTTTTAATGGTCTCTGCCATATTCATGTTTTCATTTCTTTCTTCTCCATGTCCATTGGAGTTTGTTCCTTAGATGCTCAAATGGACATCCATCCCTCTGAATTCATATTTATGGATGTAAATCCCTTGTGCCTCTTCCATTACTATGGACTCTAATATTATCTTGATCTAGTTGTTGTTAACTCTGCAAAATATTCAGCTAACAAAAATTTGTCAGGCTAACTGTTTCAACAATTTCATGAAAATATGAACCATTTTGGTTCAAGAATATATATCAGAATTCTTTCTTCTGATTTACTAGAAATTTGAATGCCTTGATCAATTTTCTGGGTCTAAAATTATATTCCACTATCCAATACCTTTCCAACTCCTGCTCACATGCTCAATTCTGAGTCTTTAGCAGAAAGTTATGCCTATTTGAAATTCTTCCATTAACTTTTTTGTTCACACTTCAACTTGGCGCAATTCTGCGCTGTAATTATGCACTCTTGAAATTACTCCATTGCATATTTCATAGTATCTCAATTGGATTTCCTCATATACATATTATGGACATTCTTTCCAATTTTCAACTCTTTCTGTGCTCCGAGTTGCTAGTTCCAGCCCGTTGAAGTTCTAGGCCAATTTGTGTTTTTGGTCTGAAATGGTATATGTATGTTCTTTGCCCTTTTAACCATATTTAACATGACTAGAAATTTAATTCAGCTATGGAACTATATTCTATGGTTCAATATATTTCTATTGACTGATCCTGCGCCTCAATCCGATTCCGGAGCAGAAAGTTATGGCTCCATGAAGCTAGTTGGGTCTTATAATTTACCCTTCACTGCTTCTATTGTATATTCACCCTTCAAACAACTTTGCTCGCACAAATTTCAATACGTGCACTCGTATTTACCATGTGTTGCAACATTACAAGGTAAATAGTGCTTCACGCACTTTAAAACCACTGTGTATCACTTCTTTGTCGTGCCAATAACTTGCGCGCACTTTTGTGTCGTGCGCCAATATCTACCACGTGCAGTTTTGGTTCTTTCATGATACCTGTTACGCACAGTTATTTGTATCATGCATTGATATTCCACATGCATTTCACTCTATGCATTGCACCATGCCAAATTTCAATATTCCCCCACCGTGTACAATAACCACCGTCGCGAGACAACTTATACCCATATTGCGTGTGTGCCAACCAAACTCCTCTGCACTCTACCAATACTACATACACCCTGCGCGCCATTATTATGTGTGTGTACACCACACACACCTTCTTATGTGTGTGCAATGTGCTCAATGATAAATTTAGTGCGTGCACCTGCACACCAATATATTTCCGCGCGGCGCCAAAATTTTCCCCGTGCACCCTGACACCATATTTTTCCGCGCGGTACTAAATTTTTATCGCGTGCACCTTCATGCTATCATTTTTTTCTGTGCAACACCAAAATTTAATGCATGCATCAGCACGCAAATACCTTTCCACATAGTGCTGAATTTTACCTATCCTGATCTTTTCACTGCGCCATATGAATTTTTGGTGTGCCTAGCTACGCACATTCACCTTTATGTGCAACGATTCCTTGTGAATTCCACTGCAGAAATTAGGGCTTTTTTCCCAATTCACCATAGACATTTTGCCACTATGAAATTTGTTCAATTTCACCCTGATAACACCAACTCAACCCATGTAACAATATATTGCTGTGGGTTGACATTTCTAGAATGAATTTTTCCCAAACTCATTTCACGAATTGGGAATTTTAACTATAAAACTCGCTCCAACTGTCAGGATTCACTGTAACTTCAAATTCGACCAATTCCAGGTCCAAATTTGCTAGAATAGATATTAAATCGGTAATATCTCATTACTTGGCTGAATTTTTCCATTTTCTCATGAATTCAACCACAAAAATTGGGGCTTTTCCCCATTTTCGCCCAGTTGTTGTTACTTTTTACCATGGACGCTCTACAAACTGAAATTTGTCCACTTTGAAATTAATATTCTGTGAATATTCACTTCAACTGAACCTTATCGGCCCATCTAGGCTTAGTGTTGAAAACTAAAGCTCTGATACCATATTGTAATGTCCCCGCCCACCCATGGTCGGGCCATGCTACGCTAGAGAACACTTTCGTTCTCTCACTGCAGAACATACTATGACATACCCAGAAACCAATTGTACTATGCCACATAAAATTTTCTAACTGCATACATTTAAAACATACACACACAACACTCTTGCGAAATCCTTATATATAAAACGTAAGAATAGAAATACATCTGTAAATGCACGAATCCATACTGAATAACAGTAAACGCATACATGCAGTAGATACAGGAAATACCCATAAATATAAACACATTTATAAATCATACACGGGATAAATCCGTAAAACTAAACACGGAAATAATAATGCAGCATGTGAATTTATCACACAATCGACACTTATCTTGGTAAGAATATCACTGACTGTGTGCATACCTTCCACGAACCTCCCAGCCTTAGACCATATTGTTCATCACTCTCAACAATGAGTCACCCCCGATCCAGGACTAAAATCCACCGGGTAAAGGGTTCCTAACCAGGCTAATGGTTCATGGAAAACGAGAAAGAATCCTTCATAGGTGCCTACTCAAACTAACAGCCTATAGTCTCTCATTCCCCACATGCCTATCCCACCCAAGGAAGTGTGCCCATTCTTTTCTCAATAGTCTCTTGGCTGCCCCACTTCCCTTCCAGGGCTTCAACAATAGGCTGGACATAAAGTCTCAGAGCCTTGTAGTTGTAGTTCAACACCTTCAGGAAGTCAATTCCCAACAATTCTCTCACCTAGAGAATTGCTCATGGGCCTGACAACCCACCTCTTCAATATCCCATGGGCCTAACAACTCGCTTCTTCAGTCATGCTCCCCATCTAACCAGCTATACCAACAAAAAATGGCTATGGATACAGGTTCAAATACAGTGAAATGAATGTCCGAAGGATAACTGACTGCGTGAATAAAAATGGTCATTGAATCATGGTTGCATGATGGAAGGAATCATGGAAAATATGATGGTAAGACTGATGGGGGGGGGTTAAAATGAACTAAGTCCCAACAATATGTATTCATGTCCCCAACTTGACACTTGTCATGTTGGGAGCTACTTTGGCCCACTTGTCCCCAACTTTAGAACTTAGGATAAAATAATTATCCATACTTTATGATTTAAGAAATATTAATATAATATTCCTTTTTCGCTCAAGCTCCCTAGATTAGCCCCTTTCCTTAACTTATCCCCTCCCTTTCCCTAACTAGTGGAGTTTATTCCCCCATCTCTTTTATCGTGGTTAGTATACGTGCAATGATGCATTTTATATTAAATATGAGACATGTACAAAAACAGGCGCATTGGCCTTTAACATCTAGACTCTCTGGCCTAATCAAAACATAATCATCCTATATTATAATAACTGGCTCATCAGCCTATAAAACATATCATATACACAAAGGCTCCTTGGCCTCAACATCATGCACACTTAAGATGCTACACGCGGTATGCACACTTCCTCATTTTACTACGCAGTACATGCATGCACTATGCCATGAAATGTGCATACAAAAATGATATCAAAACAACTCACCAAATTAATTACATTTGCATTTACATTTACAATTGGGTTTGACCCTAGGGGTATTACACACCATTCCTTGGTCTACACCCAATGTTCAATGTGGACCACCTTCGGCTCTACTTTCCACCTCTACTGGACATATCCGACATGGCAAAAAAACTTACAAAAACAAAGTTAAATCCAGACTGCATGGAACAAGCCACAATTGATCGAATTATGGACACACATATCAAGAACACCTACCAACAGAGGATCCATCTATATCGAGTTGTCAAAGAATGACAACTCCTTATCCAGGGCAAGTGGCTCAGCAGGGGCCAAGTTCAGGAGAAGTTTCCTCATCTCATGTAGTAACTAAACGCAATGGGGACCATTGCTTCCTAAGTGGGGAGGAATGATCCAGGTGGATATTGGTGGCTACCCGCCTATTCCACTTGGATCTAAACCATTATTTCTTTCATCTTTTGAGTATTCTTAATTGTAGCACAATTTACTATTTTGGCAGTTTTTTGGGTCCTGAACTTCCAGAGCCATTTTGAGGCCCTAAACGACCTTTTTTGGGCATCAAACATTTAGTGAATACGAGGTAGTTTTAGACTCGATATTTGTTGTCAGCAGTGTATTCCTCAGATATATATTTCTAACAATGTATCATGTGCGTCAAACAGAGATAGTATGCCAAAGTTACAACCTCAGGAATTTGATTTACCAATTTACCCCGATAGGGCCCATATTCTGGTGTTTCATCTCCTAGGGTTAGGTTTTTGGATGTTTAAGGTTTCCATTGTTTCGCAATAATATATAGGCCTTCGATTCTCATTGTAACATATATCTTAGAGGCTTGTAGCCACCACATCTCTTCTCAGAGATAAGCTACTAGCGCCCTAACTAGTTTATTTCCATTCTGTCTGTAAACAAGTTTCAGTTCTTTGATATTAATGAAATGAAGTCTTATTTCCATTGCATCTTTTTATTTATGGTTATTTGTGTATTATGTTGTGTTCCTGCATAAATTCAGATCAGTGGTATCAGAGTGGTCTGCTCTTTCTTGATCCTTCTTTGCATGTCTCCAATGAGGTCGGGGTATAAGGTGTTAGGGATTGATCTTGTTGAACCTTTGCAAGATCAACCTCGCAAAACCCGACGATCGCCCATGGGGGATGAAAATAAAGACGAGGGAGCAGGAGATCTTATAAAAATATTGCTTGAGGAGGCCCTTGAAAAAAAAAGGAATGTGATGATGGATAAATTTTTCGATATCCTTCAATGATTGCCCATTGGTGGTGCATCTGTATCCAACAACCACTCTGGAGGCGCAACCCCTTTTAAGGTACAAGTATACTTTGACATTCCCATATTTGATGGCCAAATAGACGCAGACACTGTAGATCGATGGTTGAATCTGTTAGAAGGATATTTCTCGGTTCATGGCTTTTTCGACCGGGAGAAGATTATTTTTTCACTACTCAAAGCCGCCCCCCATGTCAAGGACTGGTGGGAAACCTACTATGAGAAAAAGGATGAGGAGGAAACCTCTTTGTTCTAGGCTGTAACCACTTGGAATTATTTCTAATATGCCATCAAGAAACAATATTATCCCATGGGGAGCTATGAGGACAAGTACATAGAATGGACTACGTTGCGGTAGAAAAGGGATCAAGATGTTCATGAGCTAATGAATCTGTTCCATACCCTGCCCACAAAGTTGGATTTTAAAGATTCGAAGAAATATTTGGTTCTGAAGTACCAAATTTGTCTGCAAAGATACATTCAGGAGGAAATGGAGTTCCTCGACATCTCCTCACTTGGTACGACATACTGGTATGCTGCCAAGATTGAACAAAAATTCAAACAGAAGAAGAAAGACTTTTGATCTGTGAATCAAAAACAAGCGAAAGGTGCCCCCAAACCGTAGAACAAATGAGAAATCATAGGCATGGTGGCTCAAGACAACCTACCAAAGCTGGAAGAAAATAACAACACTGCGAAGCCCAAGAAGGACACTGAAAAGTGGTGTGAGTTCCATAAGAGCTCCACTCAGAACACAAGTGAGTGTCGATCCAAACAATCATTGGTGTTTGAGATGAGGGCTTCTGAATCAGATGCATGCTCTGACATTGAATCAGAACCCGAGAAGGGGAATGAAAGAGGGAAGCAAATTATTGATGTGGAGCCCAATGTTGTCGTTGCGACCATGAATATCCAAAGGGAAGAACCAGAATATCCAAAGCAGGAGGAGCATCTCTTCCACTTCCAGATGTGGGTAAAGGGTTCCCTGCTATAGTTCATTATCGACACCGGGATCCAAAAAAACCTCATTTCAGCAGAGGTTTTGAAGTGGTTGGTATTTTTGACCACAACACACCCACAACTGTAAACCATCACGTGGCTTCACTAAGGATGGGATCTCCGCTTCAACCAACGGTGTCTCTTTCTCTACAACATCAAGACCTTCATCGATGAGGTATTATGTGACATTGCCCCTCTTTATGTTTGTGATGTATTATTAGGCCAACCACACTTGTCCAAGTGAAATGATGTTTATGAGTCCTAGCCTCGCACTGTTATTGTTACCTTGGGAAATAAGTTGTACAAGATACCAGAGGTACCAGTGCCTGCTGCTATCTCTTTGGTTACTTCAAAACAATGCAGTAAGCTCATTTCCAAAATCGGGAAATTTATTTTCTTGATGATGCACCCTCGGGGAAAGAAGAATATTGTGGCCACGACCTCTAGACAGGGCTCCTCTGAATGACAACAACAAATGGATAAGGTTGTGGAGGAGTATCGAGACATCTTCACCTCGCCCGTAGAGGTGCCTCTGCACAGTTAGGTAAAAAAAAGCATTGATCTGACCCCAGGTGCGCCGCTACCCAATGAATCGATCTATCGACGCTTTGTTCTGTAGAAAAATGAAATCAAGAGGTAGATATAGGAGATGCTACAAAAATGTCACATCCGTCCAAGTTCATCACCCTGTGGGAGCTCGATCGTGTTGGTGCATAAGAAGGATGGGACTTGGAGACTCTGTATTGACTATCGGGTGTTGAACAAGATCACTGTCCGGAATAGGTACCCAATCCAATGGATTGATGACCTTCTGGACCAAATCAAAGGGGAAAAATATTTCAGCAAGATCTAATTGAAGTCCGGGTATTACTAGGTACCAATCGAAGCATCCGATGTGTGGAAGATTGGCTTCAAAGCCAAGGAGGGCCTTTTTGAATGGCTAGTCTTGCCTTTTGGGTTGACGAATTATCCCACAACCTTCATGAGCCTGATGGACGACATCTTGAAGCCATTCACCAACTCATTTTTAGAAGTGTATTTGGATGACATCCTAATCTTTAGTCAGACTTGTGAATAACACCTCCACCACATACGATAGGTCCTCCAAACACCCTGGAAACACAAGTTCTGTGCCAATTTGGAGAAGTGCACTTTTGGCATGACCCAAGTTCAATATCTGGGATACATTATTGATGAGCACAGGGGTGCATGTGGATCTAGCCAAGATCCAACTCATCCAGGATTTGCCAGCCCCGACCACTCTAACAGAGCTTCACATCTTTCTGGTCTTGCTAATTTCTACCACAGGTTCATGTTGGGATTCTCTCATATCACTTGGCCCTTGAGTCAAGTCACCAAGGGAGGAGCGAAAGAAAAATTCTCTTGATCAGAATATCAACATAAGGCATTGATAGAATTAAAACATCTCCTCTCCTATGCCCCAATGCTCACATTAACATATTTGCAACAACCATTTGAGATTGAGACAAATTCCTCTGACTATGCTATTGAGGTAGTTCATACTCAACAGAGGCATCTAGTGGCATATCACAGTCTGACACTGTCAGACAAAGTCTGAAATTATACCACTTATGACAAAGCAATGTATTCCATTATGCAGGCTGACCGACAATGGAAGCATTACATTTTGGGGAAGGAAACGATCATGCACATAGACCATTGACCCCTGTAGTTCATACAGACATAAGGGAAGCTGCAAAACGATTTCCATCAAAAGTGGTTGACATATCTGCAACAATTTATTTTGAACATCAAGTACAAGAAGGGTAGCACCAATAATGTTGCAGACTGCCTCAGTCAACCACTGATCCTGGTGATAACCACCATGATCAACTCTTGTGGGAATGAGACTTCTGATTGGCTGCTTCTCTACAAGATAAATCTAGAATTCGACCACACATACAAGACACTCTTGGAGGGTAATTGAGTTCCAAATTTTCACCTCCAGGATGCACTACTATGTCACCTGGGACACCTTTGTGTTCCTTCAAGCGAGCATGCCAAGATGATTTTGGAAGTGCACTACAGTCAGGTTGCTGGGAGTTTCGGGATCGAGAAAACAATGGCAGTACTGCATAATTATTTCTATTGGCCAAACCTTTGACAGAATGTCGGGAAGTACATCAGATCCTGCACTGCCTGCGCCATTGACAAACCAACCATCAAGAACCAAGGCCTCTATAGTCTGATGCCTATCCCTATTCGATCTTTCGAATCCATATCCATGGATCACATGTTGGGCCTTCCTTATACTAAGCATGGAAACAACTTTGTTTTCGTTGTCGTCGACATATTCTTGAAGATGGCCATTATGGCGGCCTACAAGAAGAATATCACAATAGAAGGCACTACTAAAATCTTCTTTGAACAAGTGTGGGTACACTTTGGGATCCCACAGTCTATCATCTCAGATCAGGACAAAAATTTCCTCAGTACATTTTGGTCCAACCTTTGGTCAATGCTGGACACCAATCTCACCAAGTCCACAACTTTCCATCCCGAAATTGATGGCCAGACAGAGGTCGTCAACAAGATGATCGTACACATTTTGAGCATGTACAACTAAAAGCATCCATTCACATAGGAGGAGAGCCTCTCCTATGTACAACATAGCTATAACCAGGCCCTCCACAACTCAACCGACCAAATCGCCTTTCAGGTGGGCTTGGGATTCCAACCACTATGTCCCATTGACATAGCCATGCCCTTTGTAGTTACT